>OY757018.1:46983296-47234802 GCA_963580285.1 Lucinisca nassula | reverse complement strand
CCGCCATATATCTTTGTCGATATGGCTTGTACCCATCCTCTAGAATGGCCCGGGGGTGTCCGGAGGGACCCAAAGTCTGTGTCTTGGAATGTATCATATCATAAGATACAAAAAGGCATCGCATGCGATACAAATCCCCTCGCACAAAACAACTTCGTGTGTGGAAAACACTGAACTTGCAAAAGTCCAACTTGCTTGAGATATTATCATATGCAACATTTGTGTTAAGTTTGTTTAAAATCCATCAATAAATGTAGGTTCTAGAGTGATGACAATGTTTCTCTAAAAATAGCCATAGTGAAAGTTGATCTTGCTCAAGATATTATCATAAGCATCTTTTGTGTGAGGTTATATTAAAATCTGTTAATAAATGTAGGCGGTAGAGCGATGACAAAGTTTTTCTAAAAATAGCCACAGTGACCTTGACCTTGAGGTCATGCCCTTGAAAGTCAAAGCAACTCGAGATATTATCATAAGAAACATTTGTGTGAAGTTCTATTAAAATCCATCAATAAATGAAGGTGCTAGAGCGATGACAAAGTTTTTCTAAAAATAGCCACAGTGACCTTGACCTTGAAAGTCAAAATCGCCGTGATGTACGTGCGTACGTTGGTATGTCACAACTCGGGCTGAAATGTCGAGCTCAAACCTCGGGCTGAAATGTCGAGCTCAAACCTCGGGCTCGCATTGGAGCTCGTATTTTTTTTACCTGTTGTGCTACAAAGTTGAAAATTGCTATGACATCTACTCAGACTAAGACCTATCAGTTCATATTCAAGTTGACCCAGGGTCGTGCCCCTGGGTAGGCCCAGGGGTCAGATTGCGTAACAGGTCAAAAGTGTCATATAGGAATTTGTATGCCAAACTGTCAAAATGTCTAATTATCTGGAAAATTAATCAGATTCGAACTCCTAAACCATATATATTATTGTTCCTTATGCTATTATACATTCCATGACACAGACTTTGGGTCGAGATATTGTCATACGGGACATTTATGTGAAATTATATTGAAATTGGTGACAAAATGTAAGCGCTAGAGCAATAACAAAGTTTTTCTAAAAATAACCACAGTGACCTTGACCTTGAAAGTCGAACTCGCTCGAGGTATTGCCATAAGGAACATTTGTGTGAAGTTATATTGAAATCAGTGATTTCACCGTAACAGTGAAGAAATGTTGGCGCTAGAGCGATGACAAAGTTTTTTTCTTAACCCAATATACAAAAGTCATTTATACACTCCTAGGTATTACTGCCTGAATTTTACTCAGATTGAGCAAAGGAATAAATCGCTTATTTGACAGCTCTTGCCTCCATAGTGTAGAATTATCTTTATTTCGAGAGAGAGGGAACTGTTTCTGAAAAATCTTGGGAGTTCTTTGGTTCCCTTTGAAAGGAAAAAAGCCATGCATATGTTTGGAAGGAACAGGTTTTTCTTGACAAGTATGCAACGCCGATGTTACATCATGAGAACGATGGGTCACGTAATGAGAAAGCTAGCTCCTCAGCTGCGCTGATCCTAAAACAGGTAAAAATTTCGGTCCTTCTTCAGGACCACATACATGTAATTCTAAATGCAGAACATCTATCCCCCCCCACCCCCCTAAAAAAACACATTACGTGTAGGCAAGGTCAATTGTATCGATTCCTGATCGTTGCCTTCACTTCTTTTTTTTCATTATGTAACATTCCGTTGAAAACCCTGAAGCCATTGAAGCCTTTAGCCCGACTTCTAGGTATTTGGATGATGTATTACATATCGACAATACCTATTCCGATGCTTTGATCTGTCAAATTTAGCCCCCCATCCCCACCCACCCACACTCCACCGAGGACCTCAGTTGAATAAAGAAAATTCTTCTGATACCGAGGCGCAGTTTTGGATAACATCAATCTATTGTAGATGGTTTGTGTCCTGCAAAATTTATGATAAACGGTGTTTATATACGGCAATTAACTCGATTTTCCAGAGTTTCTAGTCATGTAACTGACTTCAACACTCGTGATATATTGTTAACTTCTAAATGTCTTAATCAGGATCATCGGTATCATAAACTAAGCAAAGCCTTTTCTAAAGTTTATAGACGCCATTCCGATTTAATTTCAAAATTCAATATTTGACAACGCTCTTCTGCAACAAGGTATTTCGGAGCCCGAATTTTATGGTGACTAAGTGTACAAATTCAGGAATATATATACTTGCAATGTTTGGAGTCTAAATACTGGTTTTCTTTTGCCCCAGCATATCAGTTTTTTTTTGTTTTTTTTTCTAGCGGTCGAGGCCTCACCGTCGTTTCATCTCTGTCGTTGTTTGGTTAACGTGTTCTCGGAGATGTTGCACTGATGCGTTCGGCAGCCTTCATGCCCACTGAACAAATTATTTGTCTAAATCTCGACGGAAGTATGGGCGAGGATTGCGGCTGTTTTTGTTTGATTTGAGGTTTAACGTCCCCGGCAACACTATAAAGGTCATTTTGGAGACGTTGCTTCCAATGTTGTGGGACTTACCCGACATTGACATGAAATGACATCACAAGCCATGTCGCCCAATGAAACCAAGGGTTTATTAGCATGGACGGTCCGCCTCGCACCGTGGTTCCTGGAAAGGCTTAGATCCTCTAAGCGGTTTACCAGTACTAGTGTGCGGGCCGGATTCAGCTCTGCGTGGAAGCATCATGCAGTCCATATATTTCTTCAAGCCCCTATGGGCGGGGGCCAAGGATTGCGGCTGTGTAAAATCGATTTAAGCCCCACTGTGATTTTTGTTCACTGCGCGTTCCAATGCGGTTTTTCTTCTGCGGTTTATTTTTGTCTTTCAATCTGTGCATCGCTTATATCTTGTTATTCTGAGAAGCCAATAGGTGATATTTGTGTGAAAGTAACTGTCCTTTTGGCATTCCGATAATGATGTTTCCATTAGAGTATATTATTTCACATATGTGTTTCTTTCCCTTTGGTGTCGCTGATGGAAGCTGTGGGTTAATTGTATCGATTCTTTATCATTGCCTTCACTTCTATTTTGTACGTAGGCTGAAGAAAGGGTCCTGAACGGGCACGCATACATTGTTTCGTCTAGACCTTAAATTTTTGCACTGTATTCCAATGGTGAAATAAGGAAAACAATTCCAAATAAAAATCATGAAAATGTCCTGACAATATCACTTTAAAATAGAAGTGAAGGCAATGATCAGAAAACCGATACAATTCAGCTCTCATCAGAGACACCGAAGGGGAAAAAACACAAACATGAAGTATCTAGACCCTAATGGCAACATCAATAGCGGAAAGTCAAAAGAACAGTTACTTACTTTCTCGCCAAATGACCAGCTGTTTATACAAAACAAAAAAAAAATAAGCGACATACACTCTCAAAGACAAACCATAGCAAAAACATTCAGAGGAAAACAATGACCCCACCATATTTATATCTTAAAACACCCGTTTACCAAAATGTAAGCTGCAAACAAGCCATTTTTGGCCAAAAACTGACAGTTTTCTCGGGAGCCTGTGACCTTAAAAAACAAACAGTCATTAAAAAGCTCAGATCACCAGACAAATTTTGTAGACTGTAATTTAATATTTTACTAATTCTGACCTACATTCATAAATTCTTAAATGATATAGGTTACAGATAAGCCATTTTTGCCCCAAACGAACAGGTTTCGGGAGACCTTGGTCTTAGAGTGCAGACACAAAATTCACTGTTTGTTGGCGGGGGGGGGGGGGGGGGCACCAGACAAATTTTGTAGACTGTAATTTAATATTTTACCAATTCTGACCTACATTCATAAATTCTTAAATGATATAGGTTACAGATAAGCCATTTTGGCCCCAAAAGAACAAGTTCCGGGAGACCTTGACTGTTTGTGTGTGTGTGTGTGTGGGGGGGGGGGGTCACCAAAATCTTATCTAGTCTGCGGTATTTTGTATTGATTTATTGTACCAAGTTTGACGACAATCGATCAATTTGTTAATAAGGTAGAGTGCAGACAAGCCATTTTTGTCACAAAAGTGACAGTTTTGGGGTCGCTGTGACCTTCAAAACGAGGTCAAGGTCACCAAAATCTAACCAAATCTGCGGTTTGTTTAATGATATATTGTACCAAGTTTGACGAAAATTGGTTAAATCGTTAATGCGAGAGTGCAGACAAGCCATTTTTGACCCAAAAATGATTTTTTGGGGTTGGTGTGACATTGAAAATGAGGACAAGGTCACCAAAATCTAATCATATCTATGGTATGTTGTAATGATATATTGTGCCTATTTGGCCTAAAATTAATCAATTTTTTTAAATGAGATAAGAGTGCAGACAAGCCATTTTTGGCCCAAAAATGGCTGTTTTGGGGTCGCTGTGACCTTGAAAATGAGGTCAAGGTTACCAACTTCTAACCAAATCTGCATATGTTGTAATGATATATTGTACCAAGTTTGACGAAAATTAATCACTTTGTTAATGAGGTAGAGTGCAGACAAGAAATTTTTGGTAAAAAAAATGACAGCTTTTGGGTCGCTGTGACCTTGAAAATGGTGTCAAGGTCACCAAAATCTAACCAAATCTGTGGTATGTTGTATTGATTTAGTGTACCAAGTGTGACTTAAATTAATCAATTGGTTAATGAGATAGAGTGCAGACAAGCCAGTTTTAGTAAAAAAAAATACTGTTTTGGGTCGTTGTGACCTTGGTAATGAGGTGAAGGTCACCAAAATCTAAAAAAAAAAATCTGCGGTTTGTCGTATTGATATATGGTATCAAGTTTGATAAAAATTAATCAATTCGTTAATAAGCTAGAGTGCAGACAAGCCATCTTTGGTCCAAAAATTGACGGTTTTTGGGTCGCTGTGACCTTGGGAATGAGTTCAAGGTCACCAAATTCTAAACAAATCTGCGGATTGTTGTAATGATACATTGTACCAAGTTTGATTCAAATTAATCAATTCGTTAATGAGAGAGAGTGCAGACAAGCCATTTTTGGCCCCAAAATTACTGTTTTGGGGTCGCTGTGACCGTGAAAATGGGTCAAATGTACCAAAATCTAATCAAATCTGCGGTTCGTTGAAATGATATATTGTACCAAGTTTGATTAAAATTAATAAATTCGTTAATGAGAGTGCGGACAAGCCCCTTTTTGTCCCTAAATGAATGTTTTGGGGTCGCTGTGACCTTGAAAATGAGGTCAAGGTTACCAACTTCTAACCAAATCTGCATATGTTGTAATGATATATTGTACCAAGTTTGACGAAAATTAATCACTTTGTTAATGAGGTAGAGTGCAGACAAGAAATTTTTGGTAAAAAAAATGACAGCTTTTGGGTCGCTGTGACCTTGAAAATGGTGTCAAGGTCACCAAAATCTAACCAAATCTGTGGTATGTTGTATTGATTTAGTGTACCAAGTGTGACTTAAATTAATCAATTGGTTAATGAGATAGAGTGCAGACAAGCCAGTTTTAGTAAAAAAAAATACTGTTTTGGGTCGTTGTGACCTTGGTAATGAGGTGAAGGTCACCAAAATCTAAAAAAAAAAATCTGCGGTTTGTCGTATTGATATATGGTATCAAGTTTGATAAAAATTAATCAATTCGTTAATAAGCTAGAGTGCAGACAAGCCATCTTTGGTCCAAAAATTGACGGTTTTTGGGTCGCTGTGACCTTGGGAATGAGTTCAAGGTCACCAAATTCTAAACAAATCTGCGGATTGTTGTAATGATACATTGTACCAAGTTTGATTCAAATTAATCAATTCGTTAATGAGAGAGAGTGCAGACAAGCCATTTTTGGCCCCAAAATTACTGTTTTGGGGTCGCTGTGACCGTGAAAATGGGTCAAATGTACCAAAATCTAATCAAATCTGCGGTTCGTTGAAATGATATATTGTACCAAGTTTGATTAAAATTAATAAATTCGTTAATGAGAGTGCGGACAAGCCCCTTTTTGTCCCTAAATGAATGTTTTGGGGTCGCTGTGACCTTGAAAATGAGGTCAAGGTCATCATGACCTAACGACTGTTTTTCCTTATCCTAGTGATTTGTCTATGCAAGTTTGATCAACATCCATCCATAGGTTTAGGAGATATAATGCTTCAAACAGGCTACGCCGACGCCAACGTTGACGCAAACGGGATCCGCACCAAAAACAATGTCCCCTTCCCCTCCGGTGGGGGGACATAATTTTACCCGACACTGAGATAAAATCAAGCCCTGCCGCCCAATGAAACCAATAGGGTTTATAAGCATGGATGGGCCGACTCGCACCGCATTGGTTTAAACTTTATTTCTTTGTATAATACATACATCTTTTACACAGATAATGTTAACACAGAATACAAGTATCATACAAAGGGATTCAGAAAAAAGTCAACTGACTTATTCAAATCTGTATCCCTCGATTACAATATCAATGTACTAATTATAGTTATAACTTTCAAATTTGCTCGAATTTGCAAGTTGTTGTGAAAATATTGTAATTGATTTTCATTTTGGTTACAAAATGAATAGTAGTGAAATAAAGCATATGGCTCCACGGGGAATGGATTTTAGGGTAATTAGCACTGACGAATCAAGTCTTGTGATTTTGGGCTGTCTCAAGAGAAACAAATCATTACAGTAACTCAGTAGCGCTCTTCGAGTCGTGATGTGAGACAAAGACTGATGGTCGGTTGGATTGGACGCGGTAGCTGTTTAACTTTGGCTCGAGTTAGTAGATGTGTTTCACAACCTTTTTTTTATATGAACGTGCATGTATATATTTATGTATGTATGTATGTGCGCCCGTGTAGAAAAAAACTACACATATTTGTACATCAGTGATAAGTACCAGCAAGGCATTTGAAATCTGTGTTTATAAATTTGAAGTACAAAATCGTTTAGACTTAATAATAAAATCTTGTACTGCTAAGAATATTTGTATGTTATCATTCACTGAGAGATCAGTACTGCCGCACAGAAGGATGTTTAAAGCAGGTTGGCAAATAGCTGAGACAATGTTTAACATGTCCTGTCTTATGTCAGTGTACTGTTCACATGCCATGAGATAATGATTTGTGTCCTCAACCGCTCCACAAGCACATAAGGAGTTATTTAAAATATTTTTTTGAAAGAGATGATCGTGTAACGAGCTGCAATTAAGTCTTAGTCTCGTATGATGTACTTGCCCAAATCTTTTGCCTGCACAAAAATATAACGGTGGTTTTCTTTCGTTGGACTGTAGTTTATACTTGAAGGATGCTAATGAGGGTGCATTTTTCTTGTCATCTGGCAAGTCGTTCCAGTTGCGAGTCGCCGACGGGAGAAAAGATGTATAATAAAGTTGCGAGTTAGCTCTGACAGTCTGTAGATTGGCATTGTTTCGCAATTCGTAAACTGTGCTACTGCCTACCGTGAGTGGTACTAGTGAAGATAGGTATTCGGGTGTGAGAAAATTCTGCATTTTGTAATAAAGAACAAGTTTGTGTTTTTGCCTCCGAGCTTCCAGAGATTCCCATCCAAGATCATAGAGAAGGGAGTTGATTGATACAAGTTTTGTTGCTCCAGTAACGATTCGTGCGGCTTCATTTTGAATTTTTTCTAATTCGTTCGCCTCGTATCGGGTGCAATTGTCCCAGACAACATCGGCATATTCAAGAAGTGGCCTTATAAAAGAAATATATATTGTTTGTAAGGATTTTCTATCGAGTGTGAATTTAAGTTTGCGCATTATATTAATCCGAAACCATGCTTTCGTTTTGATGTTGTCTATATGGTCGTGCCAGGTGCAATCGGTCGAAAAAGTTAGGCCTAAATGCTTGTGAGAGTGTACTTCGTTAATGTTTTGCTGGTTCATTGATATAGGAGGATGATAGGGTTTATTTATTTTTCGCGAAAAAATCATTGACTCGGATTTCGCAGGATTGAAAGACACAAGCCATTTCGTTGCCCATGAGTTAATCTTAGCCAGGTCAGAGTTAATCTGGGCTGCCGCTTGCATGGGGTTCTCCACCACTATGAACAGACTAGTATCATCTGCAAAGAGCCTGATAGAAGAATGTATATCTACAACTATGTCATTAATATAAATCAGAAACAGAAGTGGGCCAAGGATGGAGCCTTGTGGGACTCCTGCCTTGATAACAGACCAAGACGATGCAGCTCCAGGTAGCACTACTCTTTGTTGTCTATTATTCAAGTAATCTGTAAACCATTGCAGTAGCGAGCCAGAAATACCAATGCTGTGTAGTTTGAATAGAAGACCTTTATGCCATACTCTGTCAAAGGCTTTACTAATGTCGCAAAAGACCGCACGTACTTCTTTACCTTCGTCGAGAGCTTTGCAAAATGTATTATAGATATGAACTAATTGATTAACAGTTGAGTCTCCAGGAATAAATCCTGACTGAAGAGATGTTAGTATATTATAGTCACGAATAAAGTTAAAAAGGTGTTTATGAACGATTTTTTCTAGGACTTTGCCTACAGTACTTAAGAGAGAAATTGGTCTATAATTAGATATGATCGAAGGGTCGTCCTTTTTGAAGATTGGGGTCACGTTTGCCGCTTTCCATGTATTTGGGACTTTACCCTTTCTCAGAGAGAAGTTGAAAAGATCACTGAGTGGTTCAGATAGAGAAACAGCTAGTTCTTTAAGAATGCGGTTGTTGATTGAGTCAGGACCAGCTGCTTTACCTAATTGCAACGACTTTAATATTAATTCAACTTCTGCCGGAGTGGTTGAGATTAAGCTGAGAAAATTCTGAGCTTGAGGAACATCAGTGGGTAGAGAGGCATTGTCATCATCTAGCATTGTTTGTTCTATAAAGAAGTCATTCATTAGATTAGCCTTGTCTTCGTCTTTTGAATAAACAGTATCTTCTTTGTAAAGGGGCGGGAGTGTTGACGACTGATCGGTTTTAATAAACTGTTTTAGTGTTCTCCACCAGTCTTTCTGTTTGATTTCTTCGTTCTTTAATTTGTTTGCCAATTTTTCTGTTTGTAATTGCTTAGATTTACGAATTTCTCCTATAATTTTATTTCGTATTTGTTTGTAATTGTGAAAATCTACCGTGCTTTTTGATTTTTTGAATTTGTTGTATATACGTTTTCTCTTACGAATCATTTTCTTGATTTCATTAGTTAGCCATGGAGGATCAGATTGACGAATTTTTGCTGTTTTGTTAGGAATGTGTTTAGAAGTCAGGTTGGAAATTTTTTCAGTAATGTTTTTGGCATATGTATCAACGTCATTGTCCTTAAGCTCATTCCAGTTAGTATTTTCGACCTCCTGCGAAAGAGATTGATAGTCTCCACGATCAAAGAGCCAAATATGCCGGTGAAAGACTCGTGTAATGTATTTTTTAAAATTTAGAACGAAAAAAACTGGGCAGTGAAATCTGATGTTTTGGTCGAGAAAGGGATCACCAACTCCGCTTAGAAGTACAGCATTTTTGTCGGAAGTAAATATCAGATCAATAGCGGAAGACGAATTCTCCGTTTTGTGTGTCGGTTCCGTTATGAGTTGCTCCAAGTTGAAATGTTGACATATGTCGCGTATTTTATTACCCGTTGCTTGCTTCAAAATATCGAGGTTAAAATCTCCTGTTATAAAAATATTACTAATATTTGTGTCAAAAGCAAGACCAATGGAATCTTCTATGGAAGCCAGGGTTGCAGCAGGAGAATTTGGTGGTCTGTAAAATGTACCCAACAAAAATTTTTTATTATGAATGTTAAGTTCCATCCAAATGCATTTTATATCTGGAATTTCGAGGTCTAATCTACGGTGTGAATATACATTGGTTTTTATGTAAACACATATACCCCCATGGCTATCCCCTTCTCGGTCACGCCTATAAAGTTTATATCCCTCTATATTGACTAAATCATCTGTCACTCCCTGATTTAACCAAGTTTCTGTTAGACAAATAATGTCAAAGTTTTTTAATTCTGCCCCGATTAAATCTATTTTATTTGAAATACTTTGAATATTATAATGAACTATGGAAAAGTTGTTCATTATAGCTGCTTCTTCAATATTATCTGATCCATTGGAGGAAACGCTAGTATCGTCCCGCAGATCCGTTGGGCCTGGATTCAATTCAATGTCACCTGAGCGCACTAACAGCAATGGCATGATAATTAGGTCAAGTGATGTTTGTAAAGGTGAAAAAAAATCTAGTACGGGTCCTGGATTGGTTTCTATGTCGCCACACATCACGAGAAGCATTGACAAGGGCATGCTTAGATCCTCTTAGCAGTTTGCCAGTACTCGTGTGCGGGTCGATTTCAGCTGTGTGTGGAAGCATCATGCAACCCATCTATTTCTTTAAGCCCCGATGGGCGGGGGTTTTATCCCTGACTTACTTGTACGTAAGTTTCAGGAAGATCCAATCAAATAAAAATAAAAAATGAGTTCCTTTAAGAGCAATGAAAACATTCATAAGAAAGAAGATGGGTCATACTACATAGTTTCGGCTAATAAAGCCTCATCAGTGACCCTGTAATGATCCGGCAAAGAAAGCCAGTGGAAACATACTGCAATTTTGTGAATTTCGAATAGGCAGTCGATTCAAAGACTGATATAAATCAAAACGGGGTCCAAATAATTAAAAACCTGTCTAGAATATGAGTCTAAACCAATAATTCCTGATTTCTCAGAATATTCACGCTGATCTCAAAGGACCAAAAGTAAAATATAAACTGCACTATGGTTGATGTACGGGGAGACGTTTTACGGCCGCCACACGGCACAACACCAGCTGCAGTGAAGGCAAATAAAAATCAAAAATGAGTTCCTTTAAGAGCAATGAAAACATTCATAAGAAAGAAGATGGGTCATACTACATAGTTTCGGCTAATAAAGCCTCATCAGTGACCCTGTAATGATTCGGCAAAGAAAGCCAGAGGAAACATACTGCAAAACTGAAGGTGATGACTAGGTCAAAAATCGGCACTTTCAGCAATCAAAGGGATGTAATTCTGTATGATAAATTGGCTGACTTGGCCGGTTTTCGAACTCATCAGAGTTTTTATCACCAGCCACCTAACATATAAGTTTCAGAAAGATCCTATCAAAACTGAAGGGGCTACGGTGATGACAAGGTCACAAATCGGCATTTTCAGCAATCAAAGGGACGTAACTCTATGATAAATGGGCCGACTTAGCCGGTATTCGAACTCATCCGAGTTTCTATCCCCAGCCACCTTACGTATAAGTTTCAGTAAGATCCGATCAAAACTAAAGGGGCTACGGTGATGACAAGGTCAAAAATCGGCATTTTCAGCAATCAAAGGTTTTTATCGCCAGCCACCTTAGGACGTAACTCTATGATAAATGGACCGACTTGGCCGGTTTTCGAACTCATCCGAGTTTTTATCCCCAGCCACCTTACATATAAGTTTCAGAAAGATCCGGTCAAAACTGAAGGGGCTACGGTGATGACAAGGTCAACAATCGGCATTTTCAGCAACCAAAGGGCCGTAATTCTAGATAAATGGGCCGACTTGGCCGGTTTTCGAACTCATCATAGTTTTTTATCCCCAGCAACCTTACATATACGTTTCAGAAAGATCCGATTAAGACTGAAGGCGCTATGGTAATGACAAGCATTTTCCCAAAGTAAGTCTATAGGACTTTGTGGTTGCCATAGCAACCAAAGTTTTCTTGCGATTTCGAAATAAAAGCTTATGTCGTCAATGCCCCACCAGAGGCATGCTACAGATGAGAAATGATTGAAATCTGCATTCAGGCTGCAGAGATATAGCTTCTTAAAAGTGTGGACGGACGACGGAGGGACTACCACCCTATAAGCTCTGGAGCCTTCGGCCCAGGTGAGCTAAAAATTAAGGAACAGTCAGATCTGGGCCCACACTATTTGCGTTGATTAATGACTACTTGTACAGTAATCAGCAGACAACAAAATGTTATGGGAGGAGAAGGTAGGGGTGGGGGTCCTACTTAACACTGCTGGGACTGACAAGGACAGGCAAGGACTGACAAAGACAGAAAAGGACTGCACATGGACTGACAAGGACAGTTTAGAGACAAAAATAGGGTTTATTATGCAAGTATCAATATTTGTGTCATTTTGTATAGTAAAGTTACTTTTTGGGGGGATAGTTTGTCGCGAGGGTCGAACTTAAAAACAGTCGAAGTACATATAGAGACACGTGTAGAATTGTACTACGCGTAATTTGGAAATAGAAGTAAACATACTGTAAATATGTTGGTCTCTAAAATCCTCGAATTATGGTAACTGTAGATATATGAAAGACGACGGCCATTCGAGGCTAGACTGGCTACCGTCGTTTTTGTTTTATATCCATCCCTCTCTTTACATTATTTTATCCTGTTCCTCTTTAATCCAATTTCAAGTTACCTCTGGCTGAACAAACCGGCTCACAAGGTTCAGAAAGCTCCAGAAATCATTTGACCTCATCATCATTCAGGGGAGTTATTATAACTGTACTTTAATAGTTTCACTTTCTCATATCTTTGGAATATTTTCTGCTCTACAACTATTGGCATATACCTTAGAGGATCATTATCAGCTCTGCAGCAAAGCATGATTGTAATTGCCACTGTGTGATAAAGACAGGAATAAAACATGTAAAGAAATTCATAGAATTTATTCAAAATATATTTTTGTAACAGCCAATTGTATTTTACCTTTTTGTCCTACTGCTGTATTCTATGAAAAAAATGCCTTTAGTGTTTGAGCCGATGCAAGAGAAAAGGATCAAATGCTTGATGTCAGGTCAAATAAAACACTATAAAGTACTTCTTATTTTGGAAATTAAAGCCCTTTCAAGATTCTTTCAATCATTTTGAGCGGATACAATCTTTCAGGTGGATGAAAAACTACCTGACACATCTGCAAACAGAACTTTGCATTGTCACTCATGAACAAAGCCCTACACTCAAATCACAATAATGATTCAGGGTCAGCGCTCTTACCACTGCACCCCATCCCGAACCTTTGAATTTCATATTTCCATGTAGATGTAATAGCTTTCCAAGTTTTTTTATATACAGTAAAATTCCTGTATTAAGACCACCTTTGGGACTGTTTTAAGTGGTCTTAAAAGCCACTTTTGAAAAGTCTCAAAGGTGGTCTCTGACCAGAGGACACTGTGGGCAGAAAACACAAAGAAAGATTAAGTGCAACCTTCAAAATAAGCTTTTTAAAGCAGAATTTGTCTTAAATTTTGGTGGTCTTCATAGCGGAATTTTGTAAAAAATATATTTATATTGTGGTTTTACAGTCTTTTCAAGATTATTTCTTTTATATCGAGTCATCGTTAAGCAGAGGTGAGCGGAAACTGGAGTACCCGGAGAAAAAACACCTGATCTTCCGTTGCAAAACTTGGCGTCTCACATGTGATCCTAGCTAGGCTCGAACAACATCGATGAGAGACTTAATGATTAAGAGTCGGTGTGCTTCTCCGCTAGGCCTCGGAGGCCGGTACAGCTTTCCAGGCTGACTTAAGTGCTTTATAGTCTGTTTAAATTTCCAGGTTTTTAGCTCACCAGAGCCGAAAGGCTCCAAGGAACTTATAGTATAGGCAGTGGTCCGTCTTCGGCGTCCACATATGCGTCGGCGTCAGCATTTTCAAACGACATCTCCTCTGAAACTACTTGGTCAGTTGGAGCCTCTGTGGGAAAGCGGAACAAAGATTGTTCGCAAGGACTGGGTCACATGACCAACATGGCTGCCATGCAAATATATAATAAAATCCTTTAAAATTCTTCTTCTCAGGAACCAAATGGCGGATGACCAGACCTTGAAACTTGTTACATGTACGTATACAGCATCGGGAACTCGGGCCCTACCAAGTTTGTTCAAACGATGACCTTTGGTTGACACTGACCTGTTTTACGTCAAGGTCAAATCTGGTCCTTTAGACATTTGTGTAGTAACTGAAGGCAAAACAGTGGATTTTCTCATTGCATGGTAGCCTGTGGCATCAGAAATGATATTTGCAATCACACTAATGGAAGTTTATCAGTTCCAAAGATCAAGGTCATTTATTGACCTGTGTCATGTATGGCTCAGAATCAGTATTTTTTCTTCTTATCCACTTAAGTTGACGCGTTGATTGACACCAAATTATATGCGGAGCCTCTGTGGGAATGGGGAACGAAAGTTTGTTCGTTAGGACTGGGTTACATGACCAGTATGACCGCCATGCTCATATATGGTAAAAAGCATTAAACACCTTCTTCTCAGGAACCAAATGGCCGATGACCTTGAAACTTGATATGCATATAGTGAGTTCATATTTGGTATTGTGATAGATTCTGGGCTTAAGTTTTTATCTGCAGTATCAGAACCCATGACCGTGAAAATAGACACTGGTCTCAAATGTATAGCTGCAGCACCAGCTCTCATGACCATAACCTTGGGGTCAAGGTCGCAGACTTTGAATTCTTATGTTAAAGTTTTTGTGTTAAAGTTTTTAGGAGCTCATCACCCCTTCACCTTTGGATGGATTTAGTTTATACTTGGTATGGTAATAGATACTGGTCTCAGTTTTTAGAAGCTCATTACTTCTTTACGCTTTGATAGATTTAGTTCATACAGGGTGTTGTGATAGGTGCTAGTCAAAAGCATTTATCAGCAGCAGCAGCATGCAAGACTGTGACCTTGGGGTCAAGTCACAGACCTAGAACTTTTATGTTTTTGCACAGAGGATTTTAGATCATTACTTGGTTGCCTTCAGAGCAATTAACTTGAGACTTGATATGGTGATAGAAATTGCTATAAAAGTTTTTATCACCAACATCAGCACCTATAACTATGGCCTTGGGTGAAGGTCACAGACTTTGATTTTTATGTTAAAGATTTTGTGTTAAAGTTTTAGGAGCTTATTACTTCTTTACCTTTGAATGGATTTAGTTTATACTTGGCATGGTAATAGATACTGGTGTCAAAATTTTTGGCAGCAGCAACAGCTCACATGGCCATAACCTTGGCGTCAATGTCACAGACTTAGAACTTTTATGGTAATTTTTTGCAGTATAGATTTTAGATAATTACTTGGTTGTCTTTAGATGAATTTGGTATGGTGATAGATAGTGCTTTAAATTTTTATCAGCAACATCAGCACCTATAGCCATGACCCTGGGATCAGGGTAACAGACTTAGAATTTAAATGTTAAAGACTTTTTTCGTTATAGTTTTAGGACCTCATTTCTTCTTTACCGTATGAAAGATTCAGTTCATTATTGCTGAGGTGACAGATACTTGTCTCAAAATTATCAGCAGCATCCGCTTCCATGACCGTGACCTTCAGATCAAAGTCAGACATACTTTTTAGCTCACCTGAACAAATGGTTCTACTGTCCTTGCATTTGCTGTTTGTCGCCCGTGCTGATTGAAATGGTTACAATATTGCGGTGAAAACATGCCTGTTTACATGGATGTGGATCAAATGGAATAAAAAGGGATATTAATGTTACATCCTTGAACCATTCATGATCCCGGATATTAATATAGCACTGGATTCTTTCTTTGTGACTTTATTTCTGTTATGGGTCTGAAAATTTGCCTTCGCGCGACTTAAGTCAAAGTGCGACTCCCGGTGAGCTATCCTGTCCAGCGACAGGTCTTATTGAACTTAACCCAAGCAAACCTATTAGAGAGTTTTAGCAAGATTCGACCAAAACTGAAGGGGCTTCGGAGATGACGACAATGTCGAAAAAGACATATTCAGCAATCAAGGGGACATAACTCCACATGATGCCGACCTCACCAGTTTTCGGAGTCATGCGAGCTTCATCCCCAGCCTATATTTCCAATGGGTAAATTTCAAAAATATCCGATCAAAACTGGAGGCGATACAGTGATGACAATCATTTTCCTATTTAAGTCTATGGGACATTGTGGTTGCCATAGCAACCAAAGTTTTTATACAATTTCGATTAAAAGGATATGTCATCAATTCCCCCGGCCCCGCCCATCGGGGCTTGAAGAAATAGATTGCATGATGCTTCCACACAGAGCTGAAACCGACCCGCTCATGATTACTGGTAAACCGCTTTGAGGATCTAAGCATGCCCAGCCAAAGCGGTGCGAGTCGGGCTGTCCATGCTTATAAACCCTATTGATTTCATTGGGAAGCAGGGCTTCAGATGTCATTTCATCTCAATGTCGGGTAAAAGTCCCACAAAATTGAAAGCAACGTCTCCAAAATGACCTATACACTGTTGACGGGGACGTTAAACCTCAAACCAAACAAACAAATCAATCCTCCATCAGTGTCATGCTACAAATAAGAAAAGATTGAGATCAGCCTGCAGATTGCCAAGATATAACTGGTCAAAGGTATGGTCGGACGGGCGGACGACAGACGGATGAAGGTTTGACTACCATCCTGTAAGCTCCACCGGAATTTTCAGCCCAGGTGGGCTAAAACAGGCAAATGAGAAGTGGAGTTTAAACGATTTATGTAATTGTCACAAGCCCTGTCCTCTTTTGCTGTTTCCTTGAATGTGTTAGTGGCTGTTCAATGCTACGTTATGGGGTTAAAGTCTCCATAGAGTTAACATTAGGAACCCCAGAATGTACGTCTCGTAAGAACGTCCGGATGGATGGACGGACGTACTGACGGACAGGAGTAACACTTAATGCCCTTCCGCTATTCTTCTTCTGTAAGAACATTTAACATTCATCATTTTAGCCATCACTCTCTGCTTACATGTATGCACGCTAATCCATTTTGTACTGAATTGAATATTCCACCACAAAGTTCATTTACAAAATTTAGCCATACCATGCTGAGTTTATTTCATAAACTGATTTAAAAATCGAAGTAACATCCCCAAAAACGACCCAAATAGCGTTGACTGGGACGTAAAACCGCAACTCAAACAAAACCTATTAGTTTGATGAAACTTTCCGTTTGTCCTTTTGTTTATTTATTTCCCATATGTATATAACAAACATAACGCAGCAGAAGTCTTAGCTATCACTGTTTGAGATATCGTGAGTGAACTGTATAAAATTGTATTTTATTTTTATGCATTTTGTGTCGCGCACGATAAAGTTCTTACCGAAACCCATAATTAGCCTGGCCCGCCCTGTGCACAGAATGGGAGGCCAAAATATGTGACGGATGGCGCAATTGTATTAGCACAAGCACACTATTCACTAACGACTTGTTTCTATTACAGGTACAGTTGGGACCCCGGGGACAAGAAACTGGACACGACTACACTGATCCTAGCGCACAAATGGGGTCCCAAAGCACTAATCGCACTTTTCTATTTCAGGGACGAGAGGAGGCTCAACGGGTAGCCTCAGGAAGGCTCAACGGGGAGCCTCAGGACAACATCCTGAGGGCACCTGGGAGAAAGCCCGTACTGGACTCCCCCTGGGTATCAACAGAATGAAGTTCCCGGAAGTATGCAAAGCGAAGGCATAAATACTGCCAGAACAGAGCTTACTAACGGGGACAGGTCACACGCTAAATATCTTTATAGGCGGGGCAACGACAATAGCCACTATTTGCTAGGTATTTGGAAATAGGAAGTCCCTTAAAAATGCCTTTTGGAAGACCGTTCAAAAATAAAAATTAGCGGGATTGCAAAATGGCTGATTAGCCTCATCACCGCCTTTCCCAAACAAACACATCACGAAGACACGCCTATGTGGTTTTGAACCCCACGTGTATAGGCAGGTTTCTGTGATGAGAGCACGGGTACTTTTTGCAATAGCCGGAACAGGCTGGTCTATTAGTCACCCATCCTGGCTAACTTTAGATGCCTGTTCAAAATTCAAACATCTCATGCGTAATCACCCTTTAACGAGCATCGTGACCGAAGGCGTTTTCTTTGCCATGTCAGGGATGGAGGTAGACAATAATGGACGCCAGAACCGATAATGTATTAACCCATAACTCCCATCAGAGACACCAAAGAGAAAGAAACAACCCTATTCTTGAAATTCTGGGATACCCAATTGTTACGAGATGAAATAAAAAGTAGAAGTAAAACAAAGATCAGGAATTGATACAATTAACTTACTCCACCCATAAAAGACACCAAAGGGAAAGAAATACAAACATTAAGCGACCAGACCATAATGGAAACCTAAACAAAGGAAGGCCATAAGGACAGTTACTTTCCCACGAAATGGCCATATGGCCATCCAAATTTAAAAGACACAAGTGATACACACAGTAAGCAACAAACAACAACATAAATAAATCGCCACAGAAGAGCCGCCTTGGAACGGTCAGTGGAAGATTTCCACTGGGGGGCTTAAATCAATTTTACGTGGCCACAATCCTCGCCCTTACTTCTGTCGCGATTTAGACAAATAATTTATTCAGTCCGCATGAAGGCCTCCTAACTCTTGGAAAAGCCTATCTGGTGATTTTGCACGTCTAAATTATTTTTAGTAGGTATATGACAAAGCAGCGCAACAAAGAATTTTAGATGAAATATGGTAGGCAAAATATGTATCGTCACGCACGGATCGATTGTATATCATGCGATATATCCATGAGCGGTTTGTGGGGAAATATTCGCCATACAGTAGGCCGCTATAAGTCTGATTTTCGTGGATTTTGCCTAAAAAGTTGCCAAGCGCAAAATAGTCCATTTATTCTTTTCATGCCAATCGCGTTGTTTCAAGAAATCATGCTTGCCATGCTCTCATTCAGATTCACTCTGCACTCGTCCTAGCCTTTACATAATCTCGTGAATAAAAACGGATCAAACGATACAAAATAGATAGTGTGGCGCATTGGCAAAGTGAATATTATTATTTGTTTCCATCCACGCACTCATTCTGTCAAAGTTCACACTCCCTCACCCTATCGCTCGCTCTCTCAATCACTCACTCACTGATTCGATTATTTACATTTGCCACGCACTGCCGAGCTCACTCACCCACCCGCTTACTAACTTACTCAAGTATTCTCATGGTATCATATGAATAAAATAAGTCAAACGCTACAGGAAATTTGGAATGTGTTCACAGTGATACACACGTCATAAAACTGATGGCAGCGTCTACAACTGTTATGCTCCTTAGACCACGGCTTTTGAGGTGTCCAGTGTTGGCGATGTGCATTGAACTGGCTGGGTGCACTTGAAAATGGTTTCTCCAGAACTGCCCGTCATGCACATTTAATTTAGTCAACCTACTCACTCACTCATGCATGTACATGATATCAGTGCCTTAAACAGATGATGCGATACTGACTAGATAATGTGGCACATTTGGAGGGTCATCACAATGGAAAGCACATGATGTGAATTAACTTATTATATTTTTTCATGAACAAATTCTTCAACGTACTCCATAGTCCTTCCGCCCATCAATGACTCACTCACTCACCAAATCAAAGTATTTACATGATAATTTATAAATGAAACAATCAAAACGATATGGCGCGTGTGGGAAGTGTTCACAGTGCTACACACATCCTTCCATACTCATTCAGTTTCACTCGGTTTCTTAATTACTAAATAACTTATTCAAGCATTTACATATCATGGATTTGAGTAAAAATCAGGCTGAGGGTGATTCAGTTGGGTAGTTAAGGCTATGTTTATACAAGAAAAAGGAAAAATAGTAAGACTAAATTGCAATGATACACAAAAATGTGTGCGTAGCATACTGACATTTGGTTTACATAAAAAATCAATACATGTTGTCTCTAACGGTTACCTAGCAACTGTTGCTTAGGAAACAAAGAATATTTTATCTGATTAGTGTAGCACTGTGGACACCTTTGAAATGTGCCATATTATATTATGACATTTTAGTGCATTTGATACCTGAATATTTGAGTGAGTGAGAGTGCGTGAGTGAACATGGCATTTCACTGAATGACTATGCTGAAAAAAAAAAACAAAAAAAAAAAAACAAACAGTCGACCCAAAGCTACTAAATGACAGAATCTCAAAGTGCTGTTGTCCACGTGACTAACACTGCTTTGGGGGAAACCAAGGTTATGGTTATTAAAAGAAAGTTGTCGCGCTATTTTATCGATGTTAGTGCCCTGTTACTGGACGCCTTTGGAAAATAGTGTATACCCAGATCAGACGTCGCCAAATGCGATGTCAGCTCAGCCGGCTATTATGGGTCTACACTGTTTGCTTCAATTATTGGTATTTAGGTATAGGCCTTAGCTGCATTCTTCATAGAATTCCTTTTCTTTTATCGAAAGGGTGTACGGTTTTGATCCACCTAATTCATTGTCGTATTGTCTCAGAATTTAAAGTCAGTGTTTGAAACAGATGACGGTATGTCTGTGTATGTTTTGAAATATATGACAGTATTCCTAGATGGAAAGTTCAATCTATGGTTTCAAATTATCCCTTTCGATTCCAATGTTTGTTATTGCGTAATAATGGTTATCCCTTACAACCTTAAGGCCCAGTACAGATATTTATGCAAACAGTGTAGATCCTGATATGATGGCCCTGTGCCAACTTATCGGGATATTTTCTTACCGTTCAGCTGGGCGTCCTTTTTAGTAGAATAGATGTGCTCAACATCAACGATGGAATAGTGCACTCCAGAAACTCAATAAGGATATAAATGACAGCACTGAAGGATGTTTGACTTCAGTGGTTTTTCCTTGTGTTTTTACCATGATTAGACAGCTTTTTCATTGTTTGTCGATATTCTTATTTCTTGGAATTCTCAAAGTCTCACTGTCTACTTAAAGCAGGTGCAAGCAGAAAAAAGCTCTGACAAGCCTGATTACTCATTATTTACAGCATCATGGTAATGCTATTGAGCATCAATTCAGAAATCTAGTTTTACCACTGAGTACTCTGGTATATTATTTTACTTCCTACTGATCTGCTAGACACCTTTTGACAAGAGGCAACCCAAAATTCAAAGGTATTTAACATGTGGTGTTTGGACGTGATAACATCATTTTAATGACTTTAACATTCCTGCCACACGCATACTAGTTTACAGTAGTTTATAATCTCAACCAATCACAGTCCAGGCAGCAGGAACGACTCAACTTTGGATCAAATTTGGAACAACGTAAAAACGTTTCAATATAGGGATCACCTATGGTTTTTCATGCATTAGAATTTACCGGGTCCCGAGGAAGCTGTTTGTTCAGATATCTTCCGATGGACCAGCCAAACGTTATTGCAATGAAATGACCAAAGCTCCATATAAACTCTTCAAATGCGGCCGGGAAACCATCATGGCGGCTAGTTCAGAAGGTTGTTTACAATGACGTTGTTACGCAGTAACCAGCAGACGTCATCATAAAACTCTTAAACGCTACATTCAGGGCGATAACGCTGCGTTGTTCAACGTAACGCAAACGAAGCAAGGCCTGCCTTGTGATATAAAAAGTTCAAAATAGATGTTCAAACAGCCCGAGAATTTCATGATTTGAACAAGTTTTTTTTTTTTTTTTTTTTTTAGGTCCATTTGGCAATGGCTTCAAACAGTCATGCGCGTATGTATTTATGCAAGAACGATGGTTCAACGTTGAGTAAACGTTGCGTACCTGCAGGGAATAAATAATATTATCACATGACGTCACGTCTGAGAGTGTAATAACGACATGCAATCATGAATAAAATCCGTTTTGAATGTCATCTTGCATTTGTGCTCATACATTAATAAATTTTTTAAACTCGTTCAGGAAAAGGGATGAAATGCTCGACAAAGCCTCGCACTTATCCCTTTTCCACAACTTGTTTAATAAATTCAATAATAATTATAATAGAGACAATAGTGACAATGTAAATAGGAAATACATCGTTAGTGTCTTTAATAATAAAATATAATCGGTAAGCCTTAGACAATTTTATAGGGGCGAGCTTTAGCGAGCCCCGATAAAATTGCCACGGCGAACCGATTATATTTTATTATTAAAGACATTAACCGTGTATTTAGTTTATACCGCAATTCAAAACAGTCAAGGGGTTTTGCAATAATCAAGCAAATTTAAGCAAAAAAGACAGCAGACAGTGTGGCATGTTAAACAACATTCAGTGCCATGGTGCGCACACGTTGTATTACGTGACGTCAACGTGTACCAAGTTTGTGACGTCATTTTCATACAAAAGTCTATTTGACCAAATTTGACCTCCGCATAAAATAGGTCAAGTTCATCTGAGGGTCATAATTTGAACAAACTATGATGGGCCCGAGTCCCCAATGCTACATTGTTTCATGACAATCGATCCATTGGTTCCGGAGAAGATTTCTGAAGGTTTGTTTTTCATTATATGGGAATATCGGCCATCTTGTTCATGTGACCAAACACAAAAATTAATTGACTTTTTCCTTGTTCCTAACGGCAAATGTGTGAAATTTAATTAAAAATAGCCAAGTGCTTTCTGTGTAAAACAAGTTTTAATTTCTATACTGAATGTCCTTGAGCCAATGTCAGGAAATGACCATGACCTTGAATCTCATGTAGTTTCATCCACTCATTTAGCAAATTGCAGCTACCAATTTTCAGATCAAAGGCTTCAATAGTTTCCAAAAACATTCAGTTTTGACTTTTCCCCATACAAAAGTCTATGCGACCAAATTTGACCTGGTGTATGTCATCTGAGGGTCATTACTTGAATAAACTAGCCTGAGTCCAAAAGCTACATACCAAGTTTCATGCCAATCGGCCCCCTGGTTCCAAAGAAGACGATTTTAAGGGTTTTTACCTTATGTGGGAATGACGACCATCTTGGTCAGGTGACGGAACTCAAATTATTTCATTTTCATTTTCCTCGTTCGTTTAAGTTTTCGTATGAAATTTGGTTACAAAGTAGTTCAGTAGTTCGTTTTAAACAAATTTAAATTTTCATATCTGAATGACCTTGAGCCAAGGTCGAGGAATGACCTTGACACTGAATATCCATGCAACCTCATCCACTCATTTAGCTAACTGTATCTACCAATTCTCAGATCACAGGCTGCAATAGTTTCCGAAAAATACACAATTTTGATTTTTTTTCCTTACAAAAGTCTTTGCGACCAAATTTGACCTTGGCGTAACTTGGATGATTTATTAAAGGTATTGACAATACCTATTAGTCAAATTTACCCCCTAGAACTTTAGTTAAATACTGCAACTTCTTCTGATACCGAGGCCCCGTATTTGGATTTACACCTATCTATTGTAGATGAATTTGTTTCTTGCAAAATTGATGATAAATGCAATGATTTTGAGAGTGTTAATTTTCCTTTCTTGGATGGTGATGTTCCTCGTGCGGCATCCTGCGGCGTTTATATTTCGCAATTAATTCGATTTGCAAGAGTGTCTAGTCATGTAACTGGCTTCAACACTCGTAATAAATTGTAAACTGCTAAACTTCTTAATCATGGTTATCGGTATCATAAACTACGCAAAGCATTTTCAAAATTTTGTACACGTCATTCCAATTTAATTTTAAAATTCAATGTTGGACTTAAATCTCTTCTGCAACAAGGTCTATCCTGACCCGAATTTTATGTAGACTTAATATATAAGTTCAGAAAAATATACAATTGCAATGACTTCAGTACCCAATTTCGTAAAATTGTTTATAAAATGTAAAAAGATTGGATACAACATAAAGGTTATGCATCGTAGTAAACCCAATCACGGTTGACAACTTTGCTTCCCTCTTTAACTGCACGCCGGTGGGTCAGGCCTCCGAATTTATGACGGTTCCAGCCTAAAGGCTCACTGAGAATTAGAGAGAATCTAATTTTAGGTAATGTTGGTTGGTGCCCAATGCTCTGTCTCTTGTTGGGCCCATTGGATTCTAACTGTTGGTCTTCGTTTGCTAAAGCATTTCAGTGGTTTCTTGCTGTCGAGTACTCACCGTTGTTTTATCTCTGTGGCTGATTGATTTTGTGTTCACGGAGATGTTGAACTGGTGAGTTAGGCGGCCTTCACAAGGACTATTTGTCTAAATCGCGACGGAAGTAAGGGCGAGGATTGTGCCCCCACCCGCAAGTGGAATCTGTCGTGGTTTATTAGCTCAACTGGGATCACTTTTTGTCCGTCGTCCGTCGTGCGTCAGTGCGTCCGTAAACAATTTCAAATAAGTATATCTCTAATACCCCATGGACAATCTTGATCAAATTTCATGTGAAGCATCATTAGGTAGGGGGAAAGGCTGCATAAGGTTTTTGGGCTGATCAGATTGGAATTCTGGTTGCCATGGCAACATATAGCTCCCATAGACTTATAATGGGAAATGTTTTAAAAATCTTCTTCTCTGAAACCACAGGGCCCAGAGCTTAGATATTTAGCTTGTAACAATGTTAAGTTGTCACCTACATAAATCCTGCCAATCATGCCCCTGGGGTCCAAATTGGCCAGACCCTGGGGCCCCTTAGCTCCTATAGACTCATAATGAAAAAAAAAAGCTTCAAAAATCTTCTTCTCTGAAACCAAAGGGCCCAGAGCTTAGATATTTAGCATGTAGCAACGGCAAGTGGTCACCTACATAATTCCTGCCAATCATGCCCCTGGGTTCCAAATGGGCCACGCCCCGGGGCCCCTTTGCCCCCATAGACTCATAAGGGAAAAAAGCTTCAAAAATCTTCTCCTCTAAAACCGCAGGGCCCAGAGCTTAGATATTTAGCATGTAGCAACGGCAAGTGGTCACCTACATTATTCCTGCCAATCATGCCCCTGGGGTCCAAATTGGCCAAGCCCCGGGGCCCCTTAGCTCCTATAGACTCATAATGGAAAAAAGCTTCAAAAATCTTCTTTTCTGAAACCACAGGGCCCAGAGCTTAGATATTTAGCATGTAGCAACGGCAAGTGGTCACCTACATAATTCCTGCCAATCATGCCCCTGGGTTCCAAATGGGCCACGCCCCGCCCCCCCCCCCCCATTCGCTCCCATAGACTCATAATGGAAAAAAGCTTCAAAAATCTTCTTCTCTGAAACCACAGGGCCAAGAGCTTATATATTTAGCATGTAGTAACGGCAAGTGGTCACTTACATAATTCCTGCCAATCATACCCCTGGGTTCCAAATGGGCCACGCCCTGGGGCCCCTTCGCTCCCATAGACTCATAATGAAAAAAGTTTCAAAAATCTTCTTCTCTGAAACCACAGGGCCCAGAGCTTAGATATTTAGCATGTAGCAACGGATTGTGTCACCTACATAATTCCTGCCAATCATGCCCCTGGGGTCCAAACCGGCCACACCCCGGGGCCCCATAGCTCCTATAGACTCCTAATGGAAAAAAGCTTCAAAAATATTCTACTCTGAAACCACAGGGCCCAGAGCTTAGACATTTAGCATGTAGCAATGGCAAGTGGTCACCTACATAAATCCTGCCAATCTTGCTCCTGGGGACCAAATGGGCCACGCCTTGGGGCCCCTTAGCTCCCATAGACTCATAATGGAAAAAAAAGCTTCAAAAATCATCTTCTCTGAAACCACAGGGCCCAGAGCTTAGATATATATAACATGTAGCAACGGTTAGTGGTCACCTACATAATTCCTGCCAATCATGCCCCTGGGTTCCAAATAGGCCACGCCCTGGGGTCCCTTCGCTCCCATAGACTCATAATAGAAAAAAGCTTCAAAAATCTTCTTCTCTGAAACCACAGGGCCCAGAGCTTAGATATTTAGAATGTAGCAACGGCAAGTGGTCACCTACATAATTCCTGCCAATCATGCCCCTGGGTTCCAAATGGGCCACACCCCGGGGCCCCTTCGCTCCCATAGACTCATAATGGAAAAAAAAGCTTCAAAAATCTTCTTCTCTGAAACCACAGGACCCACAGCTTAGATATTTACCATGTAGCAACGGCAAGTAGTCACCTACATAATTCCTGCCAATCATACCCCTGAGTTCCAAATGGGCCATGCCCCGGCGCCCCTTCGCTCCCATAGACTCATAATGGGAAAAAGCTTCAAAAAGGGCCCAGAGCTTACATATTTAGCATGTAGCAACGGCAAGTGGTCACCTACATAATTCCTGCCAATCATGCCCCTGGGTTCCAAATGGGCCACGCCCCGGGGCCCCTTTGCCCCCATAGACTCATAATGGAAAAAAGGGTTCAAAAATCTGCTCCTCTGAAACCGCAGGGCCCAGAGCTTAGATATTTAGCATGTAGCAACGGCAAGTGGTCACCTACATTATTCCTGCCAATCATGCCCCTGGGGTCCAAATTGACCAAGCCCCGGGGCCCCTTAGCTCCTGTAGACTCATAATGGAAAAAAGCTTAAAAAATCTTCTTCTCTGAAACCACAGGGCCCAGGGCTTAGATAATTAGCATGTAGCAACGGCAAGTGGTCACCTACATAATTCCTGCCAATCATGCTCCCGGGGTCCAAAAGGGTAAGCCCCGGGGCCCCTTAGCTCCTATAGACTCATAATGGAAAAAAAAGCTTCAAAAATCTTCTTCTCTGAAACCACATGGCCCAGAGCTGAGATATTTAGCACGTAACAAGGGCAAGTGGTCACCTACATAAATCCTGCCAATCATGCCCCTGGGGTCCAAATTGGCCACGCCCCGGGGCCCCTTAGCTCCTATAGACTCATAATGGAAAAAAAAGCTTCAAAAATCTTCTTCTCTGAAACCACAGGGCCCAGAGCTTATATATTTAGCATGTAGTAAAGGCAAGTGGTCATCTACATAATTCCTGCCAATCATGCCCCTGGGTTCTCAATGGGCCACACCCTAGGCCCCTTCGCTCCCATAGACTCATAATGGAAAAAAAGCTTTCAAAATTGCTCAACCCGTTGTGCTTGGATGAACAAGATGGCTAAAATTATAAAAACCTTGTGTCAACCAAAATTGCTCAAACCCTCTACTCTACCATATATTATCTCCAATCTCATTTGTACAATCAGGTGAGAGATCCAGGGTCATCATGGCCCTGTTGTGATTGCTTTGAGGTTTAACATCCCCGTCAACACTGTGTAGGTCATTTTGGAGACTTTGCTTCCATATTTGTGGGACTTTTACCCTACTTTGAGATGAAATGACATCTTAAGCTCTGTTGCCCAATTAAACCAATAAGGTTTAAATGCATAGACGGTTCAACTGGCACCACTTTTCCTGGGCAGGCTTAGAACCTCTAAGCTGTTTACCAGTACTTATGTGTGGTTGGTTCCAGCTCTGTATGGAAGCACCATGTAGCACGGTCTATTTCTTCAAGCCCCGATGGACATTCTTAAAACATTTATGATTTTCTGGTACACAGGTGAGTAGGGCTGGCTAATCGGGGCTGAAAAGATAATCGATTATCATTCCCGTCATTGCGATCGATAATCGATTAGTATTCGCTAAGGTTTTTGTCATAATTTTACCTGTCTGGCTTTCATCTGAGCATGACTCTTACCATATGTTGCACTTTACCATATGTATATTTGAACAGACAGGCCTGAGCAAACAGTGTAGACCCAGATGAGACTTCTGCAGCGCCTCATCAGGGTCTGCACTGTTTGCCACTTATCCAGCTATTTTAGGCATAACTTTGGGTAGTAAATTGTACCTATCAAGTAATCAATTAAAAGCAAATCAGAAATGATAATCATTTTTGTTGAATTTATCGATCCATTAATCGATTATACGATTAATCGTGTCACCCTTACAGGTGAGCGCTATAGGGCCATTGGGCCCTCTTGTTTTTGTTATGGCTTGTCTATATTATTTTGCCAATTGGCCATTTTGTGGGAAAGTAACTGTCATTTTGGCTTTCCGCTAGTGATGTTTCCATTAGGGTCTAGTTGTTTCATGTTTGTGTTACTTTCCCTTGGTGTCTCTTTTGGGAGATGTGGGTTAATTGTATCGATTCCTGATAATTCTTTCACTTCTGTTTTAAATAAAACTACAAGCACTGCATGATGCCCCGCCACTACAATTACATCAAGCAAGTGCCATATCAAAGTGAAAAAGGAATTCAAAGTAAGGATGCATTACTATTTTCCTTAATAAATGTAACAGGAATATATGACTAAGATGACTAATTTAAATGTTCAAGAGCCATGGCTCCAAAACAAAGTAAATCAGAATTAAAATTCTCATTTTCAATTTTGGGGGGCCAGTGCCCTTTAAACTAAAGTCAAGGTCTCCAAAATTTAGTCAAATCTTTGATCAATGGTAATGATATTTTTCATTGATGTGTTCATGAGACTGGGTGCAGACGAGCCATCTTTGGCCAAAAATTGTCAGTTTTTTTTTTTTTTTTTTTTTTGGGGGGGGGGGGGGGGGGCTGTGCCCTTTAAAAATAAGGTCAAGGTCACCAAAACCTGAATGCTGTTTCCCCTATCCTAGTGATGTAACCATGCGAGTCTGGTCAGAATCAATCATTAGGTTCAGGAGATATAGTGCATCAAACAGACTACATGATAGCAATGGTTATGTTCAATGTTCAAGGGGCGGTAACTCCAAAAGTGGAAATATCAGAGCTATGGTTCAAATGTTCTGCACGTCGTTTCATTCTGCTCGTCATATCTGTGAAGTTTCATGGAAATATCTGAAACGGCAACGAAGTTAGGGAGTTACTGTTCATATATTCTGCACGTCGTCTCATGGTGCTCTACATATCTGTAAAATTTCAAGAAAATATTTCAAACGGTATCAAAGTTATGGAGCGGACACGAAACTATGACTGAAATGGCTATGTTCAATGTTCAAAGGGCAACAACTCCAAAAGTAGGAAAATCAGAGTTACGGTTCATATGTTCTGGACGTCGTCTGATAGTGCTCTACATATGAAAATCTCTCAAACAGCATCAGAGTTACGGAGCGGACACGAAACTATGAGGCGCTGACGGACGGACGTATGGACGGACGGACACTCAAAACTTGCGGGGCATAAAAAGGCATTTGTCAAGAAACCGGTCAGCCTAGAATATAAGAACTTACACGCAAGTCCTACTTCTTATCATTTGTAAACTATATTAACACGTATTGTGGACATTTATATGTATTTCTGTTTCCGTATGTTTACAATCTTCTACACAAGACCCATTTGATATTTAGGCAAGGTGAGTTCTACAATTCGTAAAACTCTCCTATCACTAACTTATGCCCTGGCTTGATAGGCGACCTTTGGTTATCTATTAATTGCAACCAATTGTGTACTGTACACGTAAAGGGAAAACTATTAAAGAAATAAATAAACGAATGGACATAAACTATAGTTTATCAACGACCTTTGAGAGTTAAAAGTTTAAGCGTGACGAGTCGATTCCATTTTTTAGGGGAAGCAGGTTTCGGATACCTGTTTTTCTCGGGATTTTATAGATATAAATCAATGTTTGCATAATATCAACCTAGAAGACATGGTCGAGTGGTTAACTGCGAGTCACACTAAAAATCTTTTAGGCGAGGGTTCGAGTCCCAGTGGCACATTTTTTATATTTAATGTTTCATTTTTATTTTATCTTTTTTAATGTTTAAAGTTATTTTCTTTATTTTTTATATTTAGATCCTTAATATTTGGTTCCCTTTGTTTTATGTTCAACAATTATAGTTTTATGTCATTGTAAATCTTTTTGATGCCGGCCTCGGTAGTTCAGTCGGATGCGCGTATGACGGGTGGCCAATAGGATGCGGGCTCGATACCTGCCGGGGTCAGCAACATTCTTTCCCATGGTGATGATTCAAGAAGGGCAGTTGTTAGTTTCTGGGGAAATAATGTGCACTGTACTGGATAACCGCTTACGTATAAGCTTGCCCAGGATAAGTGTGGATAAGTAAACTGACCGGCTCAAAAATGACATAAATAGTGATGCCTCGGCCGTAAAAGCCCAATACAAACAAACGAAACTCTTTCAGATCCATTTCAAAAGCGCATTTGCCTTCACTGACGGCTGTGAACGTACGTTCAATCACAGTCACATTTTTGATAATACCTCTTGAATCCGAGCTACAACGATTCGCGTGTGCTCGTTCCATCCTTTCAATAAAATGAATATACATCTTATGTGATTGCCCCGCCCACCGGGGCTTGGAGAAATAGTTCGAGCAGCACGATGCTTTCAAGCGGATCTGAAACTGACGACACATGAGAAATGGAAAACCGCTTAGTAAGTCCGAGCCTGCCCAGGCAAAGTGGTGCGGGTTGGACCGTCCATATTTATTAAACCCGTTTAGTTTTACAGGGTGGCAGGGCTTGAGATGTCATTTCATCTCAATGTCGGGTAAAAAACCCACAAAACTGGAAACAACTTCTCCAAACTTGACGGGGACAATTAACCTCAAATCAATCGAACAAACAAACAAACAAACATCTCCTGGGCTCCAATTTTATAGGTACGAAAAAATGTTAAGAAAAAGTAAAAATAAACAAAAAAAAAAAAAAAACATCTGACTAAGATTCGAACCCTAGATCTCCAAGATGGGAGACGTGTTACTAGACTGTCTCGACTGGTCGTCAATCTGGTTAAAAGGCGCGCCAGTTCAAGAATATGACGGTAACTATCGCCCAGTGTAAAAATACCCACTACAAGCGACTTACCTAAAACACGGACGAGTCCAAAATTAAAAGTGCAGTCACGTCTCACTGCGTTTTGAAAGACTATACCAATGATGCTTTGTTCGTTTGGTTGTGTTTAAATTTTATGTACTCGTCAGCACTTAGTCATTGCACGACCCGCAGAAAAAGCGACCGACTGAAGTCGGTTGATTTTTTAAGAGTGCCCTAAAATCACCGTGTCATTCTGTCAGTCTGTCTGTCCGTCCGTAACCCGTTTGTGAAAATTGGTGATAGTGACTTAACCGATTGGAATATTTAAACAATTTTTGGCATACTGACAGATATCAATGAGATCTAACCAATTAACTTGCCAAATATTACATTCCATTTAGTATAGCCTCCGCGAGGCGAAAAATGTGAAAATTTTCGAACTGCTTCTCCTCGGAAACCGTTGGGCCGATTGAAGTCAAATTTCATATGGAGCCTCTATGGGATGGGTAAAACCATTTTTTGCTCATGGGGTCCAGGTCACATGACCAAAATGCCCGCCAAGCCATATATGATAAAAACCCTTCGTGCAATAGTCTTCTCCAGAACCACTGGGCAGATTTCCACGAAACTTGATAAATAGCATCTGGGACGTAAGCCCATGATAAAGTGGTAAAAGGGTGACCCTGGGTTGACCTTGACATTCTTTGTGCCTAGGTCAAACTTTGACACATATGCTTTTGTATTGGAAAAGTAAGAATGCATTTTATCCTGCAAACGATTCAGAATACAGTACAAAAGTATAAGATATATTTTTGCTCCTTACGATAAGGCGCATTTATTGGGGGAACCGTTTTAGGTCCAGGTCACATGACCAAAATGGCCGCCATACCCATATATGGTAACACTCATAGAGCTAAAAGCATCCGGCGGGTCGTGCACTTCAGCTGAAGCACTGGTTTCTAATATGTATGACTTATACACCATATATACAGTATATATAACATCTCGGGTGCGGCTTCTCTTCCGAAGATATTCGTTGTAAACTAAGAAGCCTCCGTGGTGTAGTGGTTACGCTACTCGCCTTGTAAACCAGGGATCGCAGGATCGATCCCGGGTTTCTCCAGGCTTTCGGATGAGTCTTTAAACCGAGGTCCCATCACCGTATGACATTAGCTGTTGGCGGGACGTAAAACTCTTGTCACTCATTTTAAACTAACTTTGTTTGTTGCGTTATGGAACTGAATATTCTTCACGAATGCACATCTATACTTGGGTTTAAAGGGCATACATTCTTTTCTTATTTCTGCTAAAACATATTTTGTGTATTCTCGATAAGGCAGTTCTAATATGTACCCACAATCTTTATTTGGAGTATGATCACGCAATTTTGTCAATAGCAGTAACCATTTGGGGGCTATGAAAGAATGCACTATGTTACATAGATGTGTTATCGTAATGTTAGCCGACATTTTCAAAACTGCAAAATTAGAGCACATTAGATGGTGTTCCTTGACATGTGGGGTGGGGCACCTTGTTGGTTTTTCTTAAGACAGTCTGTCTGAAATTGGGTCGTACAAATACTATCTTTTAAGAATAAACCCCTTTTTACTCAGGGGACAAAATATTTTTAAAAGACTTGCCTCGGTCCAAGATTTGTACATCATTTGATCGAAACTGTTTTAATCAATCGAAGACGATATTTAGATGAAAACTCACAAAGCGCGAAATAAACAATTCAAGGTGAGTCAATGGACGAAAATAAGCTGGTGTAGGAACATTACGCGTTCCTTTTTAAGTTAATCATTACGAGTATCATTTCTTTCTTCCTTTCTACTGATACTGTCATCGGTCACATCTGGCCATTACTCGCAGGGGTACATAATATACACGCTAGGTTTTGCAGGATGAAATATGTTCTATAAAAGGGTTATCCTTTGGAAGCAAGGAATACACCACAGAAGTGAAAAATATGGAATGTACATGTTTTCTGGGCCAGACTAGCTAGTTTCGGCCAATTAGGCCTCATCAGTGACCCTCAGATATTTTCAAAATTCCACAATGGAATCAATGATCCCAAAGGACAAGAAAAGAAAATATAATCTACACTATGATGTAGGACAGGGAGACGTTTTACCGCCGCCACACATTCCCACACACCAGCTGTAGTGAAGTTAAATATGTTCTATAAAAGGGTTATCCTTTGGAAGCAAGGAATACACCACAGAAGTGAAAAATATGGAGTGTACATGTTTTCTGGGCCAGACTAGCCTGCTCAGTAATCATGTAATTACGGTAGGGTTCTTTAACCTGCATAGGGGATGGTTCTCACTGCACAGGGAGTTGGGGGGGGGGGGGGGCTCCTGTTAACGTCCCGATCCGAAGGACGGTACACTTTATGACATTCATTCCTGCAAATTATGCCAATGGAGCGTGTTCGGAAACCGAAATTTTATCGCCGCTGCCGGGGATCGAACCAACCCGGGACCTCTAGCATCAGAGGCAAATACACTAACCACTGAGCTATCACGCTCCTTACTACTTATAATAATATCAGCAACATACACAATCGTATTAATACATGAAACCTGTACAATTCAGTGCTATTTACATTTAGCGGTCTTCGCACTTAAAAATCCTATCGCTATGGCTAGCGGTCGGTTTTCCACCTCACCTGGGACTTAGCTAATAGTTGTGTTTGTTCGATCCCCCTGCTGGTGCCATTAAAATCTTTGGGTATAAAGAAAAAAAAAAGCAGATGTTTAACAGTTTATTTTGACAGCTTTCTTATCAATCATCTTTGATTCTCCGGCGCGTCTTAGTTACAGTTTCAGCCAATAAAATAACAGAACGATATCATAATTTTCATCACACAGCAAAGCTCCTATAGGAGAAAAGCAGCTAGGAGAACAGAACAATCTAAATGGAACTTTAATGCGTTAGGCGGACCAAAACTCTTGATGAACTGTTTCAAAGCATTTTGTGTGAAAGCTAATAGATGCCGAACTGAAGCAAACAAGACACAACTATTGACTGGTATACCGAACTTTATCACGTTTCCTGTGGTTTAAATTACATAAAAGCAATACTGTAAAAATATTTATATGTGTCAACATAAAGAAATTTAATGCTATATGCGTCCTTGTAGAGAATGGAATAGTGGTGACTTAATGTTGGTGAAATGAGAAAAAATGTCGTATAACGGGCTCATCATTGCTTTACAAAAATTACATTTAAATGTTAGTGACCCTGTCTTGGTACCTTGCATTATTTTCTTAATTTACTGGAACAGAGAGCTAAATATGTCATTAAACAACAACCAAAAAAAAAAAAGTTAGATGCGTCACTTACTCAATTATTTTATATAATTTATACATTTAGAATCAGCATGCAGCTATACTTAACATATAAATATTAAAAACACAAAACCGGTAAGATGCGTCGGCAACTCATTTGTATCATATTAATTAGACTTTAAACACCTATCAGTATTCGATACGCTTGGTAATTAAAAACTTCATTTTAAATGTGTGCGAAAGTGTGCGTGTAACCCTAACCCTAAGCCTTAGGGGTTAACAACACACGGCTGACAACGTCGGTTAATGATTTTTGTGTATACCTGGCTTATAACGCCGGTTACCAGAATTCATTTAAAAATGACTAAAATGCCCAAATATGGAATTTAAAAAAAGGTCAAAGTTGACACCCGTGTGTTGTGTTGACAGTTACATCAGGTGTCAATAACGTGGGTAAAAAAAAACGCGAAAGGCCTCGCAGTGATACAAATCTGTACACACACACACACACACACACACACACACACACACACACACACACATGTAAAGATGTCATTCGCAGCCCGGCATTAGATCATTACAGCGATGCAGAGATCATCGAGAACTTGAGATACGAATGCGTAATTGGTGTTCGTAACATCCAAGTTCGTAGAGGTGGTGTATTAAAGCCAACGAGCACTTTCGTTTTAACCCTTAATAAACCAGTTCTGTCCAAGAAAATCAAAGTCAGTGGCATATTTTTCTGTAAACGTAGAGGTATTTATACCAAAACCTCTGATGCTACAATTGTCAGGTAAATTGGCAATCATGAAAGCAAATGTCAGAAGACATCTCTCTGTTCCAACTGTGGTCAAGAGAAACATGCCACTAATCACCAGGATTGTCGGAATGAGGCCAAATGCGTCAATTGTGGTGGCAAACATGCTGTTTTCGCTCGAGAATGTCCGGCATGGAAAAAAGAAAAAGAAATACTCACTGTTAAATTCCAAAGGTTCATTACGTTCCCGGAAGCGAGAAAAAAATTTGAAGAGTGAAACACAACATCAACCGTCAGTTTCGCCAGCATCACGTGCTGGTGGAAAAGACGAACACAGTGCAACGCAGACTGTTGAATCGTACATTGCAGAACTGAACAATTCTGGTGCATGGAGTAAATTTCCTCCAGCAACACAAACTTCAACCAATTTGTCAAATGGCGCAATCCATGTTGCCCCGGATCGGTCGACAGCGACCGTACCGAAGCCAGCGCCGCATGTAAAAGAGAAATTCGACTCAGTTCGCACCAGTAAGGATTCGGAAGATCCGATCCAAATACATTATTCACAAGTAGCGCTACCACGAGGACGATGAAGAATTTATGGATGATGATGATGATGATGCTCCAACCAGTCCTCGCAGGAGTAGCAAATTAATCAGAATACCCACTTTAAAGTAGGTTATTTCGTCGATAACGACGCATTAGTTCTTAGCCATGTAAAAATCTCGCCATAAAATGGATCTGAACACAAGATAATACAGTGGAATTGTCGAGGTCTCAAATTATAATGAATTATTGTTACTTATTTATTTATTGAGCCCAATTGTAACCCATCAGTTTTTTGTTTGCAAGAAACCTTTTTTAAAACGGATGACAACATCGACATCAGGAGTTTCAAAACACATCTATTCTGAAGGTAATAGACCATCTGGTGGCAGTTCAATTATTGTTAAATCTTGTTTCCTCTTTTGAGCCCGAACATCTTGAAGCATTGCTGGACCAACTTTCATCGCCATATCTGTTAGTTGGTCACAACATTCTATGGGGTTGTAAAGGTCACAAAAACAGAATATTTTATTGCAAAGACGATCTTTGCTTGATACATGATCAATCTTATACTTACCTTCACCCTACGAACGGTCATTTGTTTTCTTCAGGTCTCTCTTTGTGTCACACATCTCTCTTCCTAGACAATGACTGGTATGTCTACATTGATCAATGCGGACGTGATCACTTCCCTGTTGTAATTGAGAGCGTGAATGAACCAGATGAGGACTGCAACCAGAAATGGGAAAAAATAGGGCCGCCTGAGAGTTGTTCCATAGTTTGTGTGAAGAAGCGTTATCAACTGATCACTTTAATGAATCATCTGACATTTTTTTCTGATTTCACAGATTCGCTTATTAATACATCAGAACAATGCATTCCAAAGACCTCCACAAATACTAAGAAAAGCAGCCTTCACTTGTGTCTTTTTATTTTGGATGGCCATATGGCCATTTTGTGGGAAAGTAACTGTCCTTATGGTCTTCTTTTGTTTAGGTTTCCATTATGGTCTGGTCGCTTAATGTTTGTGTTTCTTTCCCTTTGGTGTTTTTGATGGGTGGAGTAAGTTAATTGTATCGATTCCTGAACTTTGTTTTACTTCTACTTTGGTTTAAAAATTACTGTAAAGAAGCTATACAAAAAGCGCAAACAGGCTTTATACGACAGACTGCATGCATGGTAGTTAACCCAATCACGGTTGGCAACTTTGCTTCCCTCTTTAATTGCACGCCGGTGGGTCAGGCCTCAGATTCTATGACGGCTCCAACGTAAAGGCTTATTGAAAACTAGAAATGGTGTTTGTAAAACACAATGCCCCCAACCTTTGCTTGACCTTAGCTGGCAAAATATTCAACAAATATTGTTAAAGACTCAAAAACATACAACAAGAATTCCCCCGAAGGCTATGTCGCGCCTGTGGGGGCGCAAAGTCACCAAACCATGAAATCTAGGTCAAGGTCAAACATGGATGCCTGCATAAAAATTTCACTCCTAGTTGCAAGCATGTACCAAGTAACTCTTAAAAACAGACTCTTACATCAGGGTCAAAGTTAGGGTTGTCACACTATTTTACAAAGTCAGTGAACCATAAAATGTAGGTCAAGGTCAGAAATGGATACTTGCATTGAGGTTTCAATTCCTAAATGCAAGCTTGTACCAAATACAATTAATGAAGCTCTAATAGATCTTGAGAAATGGACTCTTACATTAGATAGAAAGTCAGGGTGGTCGCAATAATTCACAAAGTCAGTGAACCATGAAATATGGGTAAAAGTCAAATATGGATGCTTGCGTTGCAGTTGGAATTCCTAGATGCAAGTTTGTACCAATTATAATTTAAAAAGCTTTTAATAGTTTTCGAGAAATGATGAAAGTCAGGGTGGTCGCAATAATTCACGAAGTCAGTGAACCATGAAATATAGGTCAATGTCAGATATGGATGCTTGCGTTGAAGTTGCAATGCCTGGATGCAAGTTTGTACCAAGAATGATTAATGAAGCTCTAATAGTTCTCAAGATATGGACTTGCTGACAAGATTTTATTGAAAAAAAAACAACAAGGCATCGCATGCGATACAAATCCCCTCGCACAAGACAACTTCGTGTGTGGAAAACACTGAAATGGCAAAAGTCCAACTTGCTTGAGATATTATCATATGCAACATTTGTGTAAAGTTTGTTTAAAAATCCATCCATAAATGTAGGTTCTAGAGTGATGACAATATTTCTCTAAAAATAGTCATAGGGACCTTGACTTGAGGCCATGGCCGCGAAGTAGATCTTGCTCAAGATATTATCATAAGCATCTTTTGTGTGAAGTTGGATTAAAATCATAAATGTAGGCGGTAGAGCAATGACAAAGTTTTTTCTAAATATAGCCATAGTGACCTTGACCTTGAGGTCATGACCAAGCAACTCGAGATATTACCATAAGAAACATTTGTGTGAAGTTCTATTAACATCCATCAATAAATGTAGGCACTAGAGCGATGACAAAGATTTTCTAAAAATAGCCCCAGTGACCTTGACCTTGAAAGTCGAAATAGTTCGAGATATTGTCATAAGGAACATTTGTGTGAAGTTATACTGAAATCGGTGAAGAAATGTAAGCGCTAGAGCCATGTCAAAGTTTTTCTAAAAATAGCCACAGTGACCTTGACCTTGAAAGTCAAACTCACTCGAGGTATTATCATAAGGAACATTTGTGTGAAGTTATATTGAAATCAGTGAAGAAATGTAGTCGCTAGGGCGATGACAGTTTTTTTTCAAAAAATAGCCACAGTGACCTTGACCTTGAAAGTCGAAATCGCTCGAGATATTGTCTTAAGGAACATTTGTGTGAAATTATATTGAAATTGGTGAAGAAATGTAAGCGCTAGAGTATTGACAAAGTTTTTCTAAAAATAGTCACAGTGACCTTGACGTTGAAAATGGAACTCGCTACAGATATTGTCATAAGGAACATTTGTGTGAATCGATTTTGAAATTGGTGAAAAAATGTAAGCGCTAGAGCAATGAAAAAGGTTTTCTAAAAATAGCCACAGTGACCTTGACCTTGAAAGTCGAACTCTTTCGAGGTATTGTCATCAGGATCATTTGTGTGAAGTTATATTAAAATCGGTGAAGAAATGTAGGCGCTGGAGCGATAGCAAAGTTTTTCTTAAAATAGCCATTGTGACCTTGACCTTGAAAGTTGAAATGGCTTGAGATATTGTCATAAGGAACATTTGTGTGAAATTATATTGAAATCGGCGAAGAAATGTAAGCGCTAGAGCATTGACAAAGTTTTTCTAAAAATAGCCACAGTGACCTTGACCTTGAAAGTGGAACTCGCTAGAGATATTGTCATAAGGAACATTTGTGTGAAGTTATATTGAAATCGGTGAAGAAATGTAGGCGCTAGAGCGATGACAATTTTTTTCTAAAAATAGCTACAGTGACCTTGACCTTGAGGTCATGACCCTGAAAGTCGAACACACTTGAGATATTGTCATAAGGAACATTTGTGTGAAGTTATATTGAAATCAGTGAAGAAATGTAGTCGCTAGAGCAATGACAAAGTTTTTCTAAAAATAGCCACAGTAACCTTGACCTTGAGGTCATGACCTTGAAAGTCGACCTCGCTCAAGATATTGTCATAAGGCACATTTGTTTGAAGTTATATTGAAATCAGTGAAGAAATGTAGGCGCTAGAGTGATGACAAAGTTTTTCTTAAAATAGCCACAGTGACCTTGACCTTGAGGTGATGACCTTGAAAGTTGAACTCGCTGAGATATTGTCATAAGAAACATTTGTGTGAAGTTATATTGAAATTGGTGAAGAAATGTAGGCCCTAGAGCGATGACAAAGTTTTTCTAAAAATAGCCACAGTGACCTTGACCTTGAGGTCATGACTTTGAAGTCGAACTCGCTCGAGATTTTTTTATAAGGAACATTTGTGTGAAGTTATATTGAAATTGGTGAAGAAATGTAGGCTCTAGAGCGATGACAAAGTTTTTCTAAAAATAGCCACAGTGACCTTGACCTTGAGGTCATGACTTTGAAGTCGAACTGGCCCTAGAGCGATGACAAAGTTTTTCTAAAAATAGCCACAGTGACCTTGACCTTGAGGTCATGACCTTGAAAGTCGAACTCGCTGAGATATTGTCATAAGAAACATTTGTGTGAAGTTACATTGAAATTGGTGAAGACATGAAGGCGCTAGAGCGATGACAAAGTTTTTTTAGAAATAGCCACAGTGACCTTGACCTTGAGGTCATGACTTTGAAGTCGAACTGGCTCGAGATTTTTTTATAAGGAACATTTGTGTGAAGTTATATTGAAATTTGTGAAGAAATGTAGGCGCAAGAGCGATGACAAAGTTTTTCTAAAAATAGCCACAGTGACCTTGACCTTGAGGTCATGACCTTGAAAGTCGAACTCGCTCGAGTTTTTTTTATAAGGAACATTTGTGTGAAGTTATATTGAAATTGGTGAAGAAATGTAGGCGCTAGAACGATGACACAGTTTTTCACAAATTACCAAAATGACAAAGGGCCATAACTCACAAAGTATTTTTCGGAATTTTGTCATAAGTTAATCAGTTCATCTACTCATCACCACCAATCTATTCACCAACTTTCAAGGCTCTATCTCCAATAATTTTTGAGATACCTTGCTGACAAGATTTTATTAAAAAAATTTCAAAGGGCAATAACTCTTAAAAGGGGCATAATCCGGACGAGAAAAAAAATATGCGTCAGCTAATTTTCCATGAGGAATCCATATATGAAATTTCAAAACCCTAGCATACACGGTTCTAAAGATATGCTATGCATCACTTTTAGCATACATTACAATGGGCACAAATTACCAAAATGACAAAGGGCCATAGCTCACAAAGTATTTTTCGGAATTTCGTCAAAAGTTAATCAGTTCATCTACTCATCACCACCAATATATTCACCAACTTTCAAGGCTCTAGCTCCAATAGTTTTTGAGAAATCTTGCTGACAAAATTTTATTAAAAAAATTTCAAAGGGCAATAACTCTTGAAAGGGGCATAAGCCGGACAAGAAAAAAATACGCATCAGCTAATTTTTCATGAGGAATCCATATATGAAATTTCAAAACCCTAGAATACACGGTTCTAAAGTTATGCTATGCATCACTTTTAGCATACATTACAATGGGCACAAATTACCAAAATGACAAAGGGCCATAACTCACAAAGTATTTTTCGGAATTTTGTCAAAAGTTGGATCAGTTCATCTACTCATCACCACCAATCTATTCATTAACTTTCAAGGCTCTAGCTCCAATTGTTTTTGAGATATCTTGCTGACAATATTTTATTAAAAAAAATTCAAAGGGCAATAACTCTTAAAAGGGGCATAATCCGGACGAGAAAAAAAATACGCATCAGCTAATTTTCCATCAGGAATCCATATATGAAATTTCAAAACCGTAGCATACACGGTTCTAAAGATATGCTTTGCATCACTTTTAGCATACATTACAATGGGCACAAATTACCAAAATGACAAAGGGCCATAACTCACAAAGTATTTTTCGGAATTTCGTCAAAAATTAATCAGTTCATCTATTCATCACCACCAATATATTTACCAACTTTCAAGGCTCTAGCTCCAACATTTTTTTAGATATCTTGCTGACAAAATTTTATTAAAAAAATTTCAAAGGGCAATAACTCTTAAAAGGGGCATAATCCGGACAAGAAAAAAAATACGCGTCCGCTAATTTTCCATGAGGAATCCATATATGAAATTTCAAAACCCCAGCATACACGGTTCTAAAGTTATGCTATGCATCACTTTTAGCATACATTACAATGGGCACAAATTACCAAAATGACAAAGGGCCATAACTCACAAAGTATTTTTCAGAATTTTGTCAAAAGTTAATCAGTTCATCTACTCATCACCACCAATATAATCACCAACTTTCAAGGCTCTAGCTCCAATAGTTTTTGAGATATCTTGCTGACAAGATTTTATTAAAAAAATTTCAAAGGGCAATAACTCTTGAAGGGAGCATAATCCGGACTAGAAAAAAAATACGTGTCAGCTAATTTTCCATGAGGAATCCATATATGAAATTTCAAAACCCTAGCATACACGGTTCTTTAGTTATGCTATGCATCAAAAGCGTAACGGACGGACGAACGGACGAACAGACGAACGGACGAACGGACGAACGAGGAAGAAGCAATATGCCCCTCCAACTTTTTCAAAGTTGGGGGCATAATTAGAGAGATAATGTTGGTTGGTACCTGATGCTCTGTCTCTGGTCGGGCTCATCGGAGTCTAACTGTTGGTTTTCTTTTGCTCCAGCATTTCAGTGGTTTCTTGCTGTCGAGTCCTCACCGTTGTCTCACCTCTGTGGTTCTTTGATTTCTGTGTTCACGGAGATGTTGCACTGATGAGTTAGGAGGCCTTCATGCGGACTGAACAAATTATTTGTCTAAATCGCGACGGAAGTAAGGGCGAGGATTGTGGCCACGTAAAATCGATTTAAGCCCCCCAGTGGAAATCTTCCACTGACCGTTCCAAGGCGGCTCTTCTGTGGCGATTTATTTATGTTGTTGTTTGTTACTTCAGTGTGTATCACTTGTGTCTTTTGGTTTTGGATGGCCATATGGCCATTTTGTGGGAAAGTGACTGTCCTTATGGCCTTCCTTTGTTTGGGTTTCCATTATGGTCTGGTCGCTTAATGTTTGTATTTCTTTCCCTTTGGTGTCTTTTATGGGTGGAGTAAGTTAATTGTATCAATTCCTGATCTTTGTTTTACTTCTACTTTAAATAAGTTCTGCAGAAGTCCAACTTCAGAAAAGCTTAACGACGTAAAAGTTTTTAGACATAAGGCTCGGCGAACAATATTCAAAACGAAAATCATGGAGGGAATATGTTTCAAAAAGTGAAAATTGGGATATGGTACGCACAAGTCCCCTAGCTTTACACATATAAATACTGATTTTGACACAAACGCTTTAACTAAAAAGATATTTCAGATACCCTTTGTATCACATTCTTGAGAAATTCATCATCATGCAATTATTCCGACACTTTTAGAAATTTCATAAATGACCAAGAGAAAAGAAATCTAAACTTTAAATACCTCAATCACTAAGAATACAACAAACCTTTTAACTTATCCGAACTAATTGAAGCCATTGGAAGATGACATGATATGGTAACCGGCCCTGATGAAATCCACTATCAGATGCTTAAGCATCTACCAAAAAGGTCTCTTTCAACACATTTAGATATCTTTAATTCTGTTTGGGACACGGGGGTCTGTCCTGAAAGCTGGCGTTTAGCTACGGTTGTACCAATTCCAAAACCAGGGAAAGATCATGCAGAACGTACAAATTATCGTTCGATAGCTTTGACAAGTTGTTTGTGTAAAACAATGGAGAATGATAAACAAGAGATTAGTCTTGTACTTAGAGTCCAACAACTTCATTTCAGAATATCAGTCAGATTTTCGTTCGGAGCCTAGTACCAATGCCAATTAAATAAGACTAGAAACATTTATACGTAATGCTTTTATTTTGAAAGAACACGCAGTAGCTTTCTTTTTCGACTTGGAGAAAGCATATGATACCACATGGCGTTATGGAATATTGAAAGATCTCCATAACTTCGGCTTAAGGGGAAATCTTCCGAGATTTATTCAAAGCTTTTTAGTTGAGCGCGCATTTCATCAGCGTGTGGGATCTACCCTGTCAGAGCTCTATGGACAAGAGCACTGTGTCCCACAAGGTAGTATTCTCTCAACTGCGCTATTCAACATCAAAATAAATAACATTGTCCAATGTTTGGACGACAAAACAGATTGTCCACTGTATGTTGATGATCTTTGTATATGTTATCGTTCAAAAATTTGAAAACAATTGAACGGAAGTTACAACAAAATTTAATAAGAATAGAAGAATGGACTGATAAAAAATGGTTTCAAGTTCTCCAAGTCGAAAACACAGTGTGTTCATTTTTGTACGCTACGGAAGAAACATGAACACCCTTCCCTGTTTCAATACGGATCACAAATTCCTGTTTTTGAAGAAGCCAAATTCCTAGGGGTCATTTTTGATCAAAAGTTATCTTTTATTCCCCACATTAAATACCTTAACGCGAAATGCTTAAAAGCGTTGACTCTTCTGAAGGTTTTAGCTCATACATGTTAGGGAGCAGATCGGTATAAATTATTACATCTTTACCGGTCTTAAATAAGATATAAATTTGATAATTGTCTTCTGTTGTGTATGGTTCTGCCAGAAAGTCCTATTTAAAATCTTTGGATACTATCCATCAACAGGGCCTTTATCTAGCTATGGGAGCCTTTCGTACTTCTCCTGTATTAAACTTTTATGTGGAACCAGGAGAACAACCTTTAACTTCGTGCAGAGAAAAAAACTTTCTCTTCAATATGCTATCAGACTTGCTGCTAATCCATCTAATACGGCTTTTATAAGGCCTACTTGACCGAAACTAGCTAGCTAGTCCGAAAACATGTACACTCCATATTTTTTCAGTTCTGTATTCTGTATTCCTTGCTTCCAAAGAATAACCCTTTAATAGAACATATTTAACTTCACTACAGCTGGTGTGTGGGACTGTGTGGCCGCGGTAAAACGTCTCCCTGCCCTACATCATAGTGTATATTAATTTTTTCTTGTCCTTTGGGATCATTGATTCCATTGTGGAATTTTGAAAATATCTGAGGGTCACTGATGAGGCCTAATTGGCCGAAACTAGCTAGTCTGGCCCAGAAAACATGTACACTCCATATGTTTGAGTTCTGTGGTGTATTCCTTGCTTCCAAAGGATAACCTTTTTATAGAACATACAGTCAAACTTCAATATCTCGAAAACCTCTGGGACCATAAAACTTGTTCGAGATAGGGGTAGTTCGAATTACCGAGTGTTACTCATAGTGCCAGGTCATCAGGAATAGTACAGATCAGTTAAGGAAATCCGCAGAATCTTCTCTTTAAAACAAAAAGGTATGTTGTGTGTATCATTAGAATCGCCTCATTTAGGCGATTCTAATGAGTACACGCAGCATACTTTTTCAAGAAAAAATTCAGAAAAAATTCCATATATTATGCTAAATATATGGTTCTACTAATCTAGAGCTTTGGGAAATATTGTCAAGGGACTCCAGAACTAATTCGAATAAGCCATGGTAAACGACATATCAGTGTTCGAATTATCGAAGTTTTACTGTATTTTAGAATTTCATTTCCACCTGAATTTGTAGACTAGTATGAAATTAAACCCACAGCAATCAAACCTTTTGTATTAGGTATGTTACCACTGCTAGAAAATGTAGGTATCAAGCTTAAAAGTATTCAAAAACATGAAACCGCAGAGGTTCCATCTTGTATTAAAACACCTTCTTTTCTGTTTGACTCATATGATGGCAAAAATCCGACTCAAATCCATTACTACTCAAACAAAACTTTCAGGTACTGCAGTTACGTTATGATTATTACCAGCAAGTCTATACTGATGGTTCCAAAGAAGGAGAAAAAAATTGGTTGTGTGTATGTATCCAAAGATACGCAGCAAACCTTGCGCATTCCAGACCTTCAACAATTCAAAAAGCAATAATATTTTCTTATACACTTTCTGTGCTTAAGGCTTTAGAACATTCATTATCTAAAAATCCTCAAATATACAAAACAATGATCGCAAAACATGATGAAATTTCTAAAATTCACCAAATCTTGTTTTGCTGGCTTCCGAGCCATATTGGCATTGTTGGTAATGAATATGCTGACAAGGAAGCAAATGAATCGCTCATTCTTGATCCGTCTGTTTTATTTTTTTTTTTAAATTATTTTAAACCATTAATCAACAGATACATCTTGTCGGAATGACAAGGCTAAAGGGACCGTGCAATAAATAACAAACTCCACGCCATTAAACCTGTTGTTGGAACAAAATGCTGTCCTCCACAATATCCAGGAAAGAGGATGTAGTATTAACGCAACTGCGCATTGGCCATACTAGAGTTGCACATTCTTATATTTTAAGTGGTGATGATGAGCCCTCTTGTGTAGAATGTGATCAGCCATTCGCTGTTAAACTTATCTTAATTGAATGTGTAGACTTTTCACAGTCCTGTAACTTATACTTCAAAGCTGACACCTTCAAAGCTGACACTTTGCAACAATTGTTTCAAGACGTACCTGTTGATAATATTAATATTGTTTTATTCTTAAAAGAAATTGGACTTTTTCATAAGATTTAATTTTGTTTCAGATTTTTATAAATTATCATTCTGACTTTTTAACTTTTAATATCCTCATAATTCTACATAGTTTTTGATCAGTAACCGACTGACGCATATGACCCACAAAGAGGGTTAAACTCGAAATCATCATCATCATCATTGCTCAGGAGGCATGTCTTGTAATCACCAGCGGTAAACAAAAATATTTTGCTCTTTTTATTGTGAATGAATTAGTTTGAATGGATGCTTATATCGTGGACCAGTCATATTGCAAGATTTAATAGGAATTCTGCTCAGATTCCGTTTAAATAAAGTAGCAGATGTAGCAGATATTGAAAAGACATTCTTACAAATAAGTTTAAATAGAAATGCAAACGATGTGACAAGATTCTTTTGGCTAAAAGACATAACTCATCTAACCATTAAAACAACATACAAGTTTGTAGATTCTGCAGAGTTCCATAATTTCCAACCCATTTTGCTAGGTGCCACCCTTGACGACCATCTTGATACTTTCATATCCCAGACAGCTGAAAATATCAGAAATAATATCTATGTGGATAATGTAATAACTGGTGCAGAAACAGTCAGAAGTGCAGCAGAGATCTATAAAGAGGCCAAAGAGATATTCACGAAAACACCTATGAACTTACGTGACTGGACTTCCAACAGCCAGCAAGTACTATCAAGGAAAAACAATGGAAGTGTTAGGACTTTCCTGGACAATAAAAGAGGACAACTTATCATTGAAACCATCACACATAGGTGCTGTATCGTTTTTGACAAAGCGAATGGTTCTGAAACAAATTGCATCAATTGCATCGGTGTATGACCCGCTTGGACTTTTTAGTCCTATTACCCTAAGGGGCAAGCTCTTTCTACATGAAATATGGAACAAAAAGAAATCCTGGGATGTACGTTTACCAGCAGAGGAATAAGTCCAGTGGAGAATAATAAACAACGATCTGAAGGTGTTAGAAACTTGCAAGTTCCAAAGACATATTGGACTAAATCAGGCACACGACATGAATTAAAGACTCATAGGATTTCCTTATGCTTCTAAGCGAGCATATACCACAGTAATATACTTACTTCAGACAGCAAGGCCTAGCTCCAAACAAGGAAATCACTATTTGGATAAGAAGCAAAAAACTATTTTCTTCATTTGTTGTAAACAGAGAGAATGAAATAAAGAGCCATAAAGACAGAACTTTTCATTTCATTCCGTCAAAGGACAACCCTGCTGATATTGCCAGCAAAGGTGTTTCTATAGATGACCTGTTAAACAATAAACTGTGGTGGTTCGGTCCGGAATGGTTGATAGAGTCGAGTGATGCATGGCCAGTATGAAATTATACTTTAATGGAAGAAGCTGAAAAAAAGATTCAGTCTGGATACAAGAAAGTGTCATAACAATGTGACTCGAGTCTTATTGCTTGGGAGGATGCCATACAGGCACTGAAAGGAACAATATTTGAACCAAAATGCACCATTCGGTATTGACATTAAGAGATTTTCATCTCTTACACGACTAATTAGGGTAACAGCACTAGTAAGTAGATTAATTAGTATACCGAGAAAGAGAAAATATCCTAACAATGGCAGATGAACTTGAGCAGGTAGAAAGACAGTGGATATCTTGTACCCAGAAACTGCATTATCCCGGTCTTCTAGATGCCGTTCTTAAAGGTAAGCCAAATAACTTAAAGATCCAGCTGGGTGTCTTTGTTGATGGAAGCGGACTGTTAAGGTGTCAATGGAGATTAGAGAAATAACAAATGCATGAAGGAACAACACAACCATTACTCTTGCCAAAGAGTGACTATTAAACGCAGCATATCACAGACCATGTTCACAACTGGAACTGTCTTCATACAGGTGAGGCTCAAAGTTTAGTTCAGGTCAGACAAAATACTGGATTCCACAAGGAAGATCAGCAGTCAAAAAGATGTTGAAAAAATGCATAGTGTGTAGACGTTGGGAATGCGGCCCTTAACAGATTCCACCAATGCCTCTTCTACCTAGGAAACGTGTTACTAAAGCAATCCCATTTTCATATACAGGAGTAGACTATTTTGGCCCTCTCTTGTCCAAATCAAAGTCAGGACCACAAAGAGTGTGGGTGTATTTGTTTACATGCCTGGTGACGAGAGCGATTCATTTGGAACTACTAGAAGACATGTCTACAGAACGCTTCTTATTGGGATTAAGAAGATGTATTGCTTGTCGAGGGTTTCCTTATGAAATTATATCAGACAATGCAGGGCAGTATAAACTTGCATCTGGAACATTTGACAAATTATGGACTCACATATGGACTGAAACAGATGTCATGACATATGCAAGCTCAAAGAACATTAAATGGAAATTTACCATTGAGCTTGCATCCTGGATTGGGGTCTTTTTTGAGAGGCTTTTGGGACTTGTGAAACGATCCTTACGTAAAGCTATTGGCAAGTTGTACTTGACCTGTGATCAACTTCTAACCATTATAAAGGAGTCGGAAGCCATTAAAAATTGGAGACCACTAGTGTATGTGGATGACGATATAAATTCTGACTTGGTACTGACACCTTCACACTTTCTCTCCTTTAATCCAAAGATTGGAATACCCAATGTAGTTAGCGATGATGAAGCTGACTGTGATTTTAATCCAAGTGAAAGCTCAGCTGATAGTCTACTGCACATCTGGAAGAACGGTTTAAAACATTTAAATGCTTTCTGGCGGGTGTAAAGAGACAATATTTTGCTTAGTTTAATGGAGAGAACCCAGGGGAAACTGAAAGCAGCTTCGGATTCTCCAAGAGAGGGACGTGTTGACCTTATTAAGGGTGATATCCCAGAGGATGTTGGAGATTAGGCAAAATTTTAGAGCTTATCAGTAGCAGTGATGGAAATATAAGATCAGCAAAGATACGTCTTCCAACACGAAAATTGATAAATCGTCCACTACACTTGTTATATCATATAGATTGTTCTGGAGAGGAACAGAGCAACCAAAACGACAAACACATTTCAAATGACTGTGGCGATATCACTACAAATGAACCAGTAAGAAAACAGAGACAAACTGCTTTGCAGGCGCGACAACGAATACAACAACAACTAAATGGTGATATTCAGGATAACTGAGACAGCTAAAGAGAAACTCTACACCAAACTGACTTTGTGTATCTTGGGAAAGTTGTGGAAATCCACAACACAAGTTTCATAAATATCTCTTATTCCTAAACTAACTTACATTTATAAGAATGCTTCCTATTTAAGGTCCATGAATAGCTTATCTTTAGTTTATATTGCCTAAAAGCAAATAGTTCATTTTTTACTTTTTATTTTTAACTTAAGCTTTACTTACCAGAATCCAAGCTTAATGACGTTGATGTCGGTGTTAGGCAGAATTACGTTTAATACAAAAAGAGACACAGTAGGAAAGAAAAGCAAAGATGAAATTAACATTTTGAAGTCATACAGAATAGGATAACTACTATTTGCAGTGACTAGTATTAGTCAATACTATTAGCAAGGACTTACTACTGGCAAAAACTGTACAGATAAGATTTTAAATGTTCTATAAAAGGGTTATCCTTTTGAAGCAAGGAATACACCACAGAACTGAAAATATGGAGTGTATATGTTTTCTGGGCCAGACTAGCTAGTTTCGGCCAATTAGGCATCATCAGTGGCCCTCAGATATTTTCAAAATTCCACACTGGAATCAATGATCCCAAAGGACATGAAAATATAATCTACACTATGATGTAGGGCAGGGAGACTATCTACCGCCGCCACACATTCTCACATACCAGCTATAGTGAAGTTAAATGTTCTATAAAAGGATTATCCTTTGGAAGCAAGGAATACACCACAGAACTGAATATATGGAGTGTATATGTTTTCTGGGCCAAACTAGCTAGTTTCGGCAATTAGGCCTCATCAGTGACCCTCAGATATTTTCAAACTTCCACAATGGAATCAATGATCCCAAAGGACGAGAAAATATAATCTACACTATGATGTAGGGCAGGGAGACGTTTTACCGCCGCGACACATTCCAAATCACCAGCTGTAGTGAAGTATTCAAAATTATTACTGGAATAATCTAGGGATCTTTGTGAACAGTCGTAGAAACCTATAACATTATTTTCACCATCTCATCTATATTATGCGAAATATATTCTGCATGTGGACAACGTTGTTTTAAACCTTGGATTACTCCAAACAAACAAGCAAACTGTACAGGGAGATTCGTTTATCGTGAATGCACAAGTTATCCTGGTGACAATGTTTGTTTGAATCCCCGTCAACACTGTTTAGATCATTTTGAAGATGTTGCTTTCAATTTGTAGGACTTTTATCCGCCAATGGGGTGAAAAAAACTCTCACATCCTACCGTCCGAACAAACCTATAGGGTGTAAATAGCTCTTGTTGGAGGCATAATGCAACTCAGTCTATTTTTCAAGCCTGTCCAAAGCCAATCTTCGCCCGTCTTTCTATCTATCTATCTATCTATCTATCTATATTCTATCTATCTATCTATCTATGAAACAACTGTGTCCAAATGGAAACATCACTAGCGGAAAGCCAAAAGGGCAGGTACTTTCCCACAAAATGGCCAATTGGCTTTCCAGTCTGGGAGTGTGTGGCGTCCGTAAAAATCTTCCTGCCCTACATCATAGTGTAGTTTATATTTTCTTGCCTTTGGGCTCATTGATTCCATTGTGGGGTTTCGAAAATATCTGAGGGTCACTGATGAGGCCTAATTCGCCGAAAACTAGGTAGTCTGGCCCAGAAAACATGTTCACTTCATATTTTCCAATTTTATGGCGTATCCCTTGCTTCCTAAGGATAACTCTTTTATAGAACATATTGGCAGTTGTTTCAAAAGATTGGTATTTCCCCATAGGCATATATGGGATTGTCATTTCACTGAATTAGTACTTGTCAATTCAGGTAAAATAGTACTTGTCATTCCATGTGAAATTGTCGTTGGTTCTTGTCATTTAAAAAAAATCGTCGAATTAACCTCAATCTGTATTACCAAAATTACATACCGCGACAGAGGTAAGGGCGAGGATTGTGGCCATGTAAAATCGATTAAAGCCACCCATTTGAATTCTTGCCACTAACCGTTCCAAGGCGTTTCTTCTGTGGCGGTTTATTTATGTTGTTGTTTGTTACTTACTGTGTGTATCACTTGTGTCTTTTTATTTTGGATGGCCATTTGGCCGTTTTGTGGGAAAGTAACTGTCCTTATGGCCTTCCTTTGTTAAGGTTTCCATTATGGTCTAGTCGCTTCTTGTTTGTGTTTCTTTCCCTTTGGTGTCTTTGATGGGTGGAGTAACTTAATTGTATCGATTCCTGATCTTTGTTTTACTTCTACTTTTTATAATGCGAACAAAAAGCAAACATGTCGTTTGATTTGAGAAGCTTTTTGGCTCAGCCTACCCAGGAGTTCTTTAATCTGGCCAAAAAAAAAAAAAACAAATTTGTTAGAAATTGTTTCCCACTATGGGGTCACTGCTGTCAAAACAAGCATGGAAAAAAACATAAAAATAAGAATATTTTTGTACAGTTTTTTGGTTGATGAAGAACTTTTCGATCCATCTGCTTTGTCTCTCATTATGGTTTCACATACTGAATTACAAATGAGACAAATTGAAATAGGAAGGCAAATTGAATTCGAGAAGTTAAGATTAGTAATGGAAGAAAGGGAGAAGAAAAAACAAAGAGAAATGGCAGAAAGAGAGAATGAAAAAAAAAGAAAAATGCAGAGACAAATGCAGATGGAAAGACTAGAAATGGAAGAACGAATTCGAAAAGAAAAAAAAATAGAACAGGAAGAAAAACAAAGAGAAATGGAGGAACGTATTAAGTTAGAAAAGGAACAAATGAGATATAGTATTGAAGAAAAAGAAAGGAAAAGGCAATTTCAATTAAGGCTGAAGGAAATGGAACTCCAGGGTCAAGATAGGGTAGAACATACCCCTGTTTTTTGACTCTGGCAGATACTTTAATGCACAAAACACACAAGGCTAGTTCGCAATTTCAGAAAAAAAGCGGTAGATAAGTATTTTTTTGCATTTTGAAAAAGTTACAGAAAATTTAAAATGGCCAAAAGAGCATTGGACCTTACTTTTGCAAAGTGTTGTTGTCGGAAAGGTTGGAGACATTTACACTGTCGAGTTGACTGTGGAGCAAAGCTCAGACTATGATTTGGATAAGGAGTTTATTCTAAAAGAAATTCGTCAAATTGACCTTAATCTGTATTACCATATTTATTTTATAATGCGAACAAAAAGCAAACATGTCGTTTGATTTGAGAAGCTTTTTGGCTCAGCCTACCCAGATGTTTAATCTGGCCAAAATGACAGATTTCCTAGAAACTGCTTCCCACTATGTTGTCACTGCTGACAAGCATGGAAAAAAACATGAAATTAAGAATATTTTGGTACAGTTGTTGGTTGATGAAGAACTTTTCGATCCATCTGCTTTGCCTCTCATTATGGTTTCACATACTGAATTAAAAATGAGACAACTTGCAATAGGAAGGTAAATTGAATTCGAAAAGTTAAAGTTAGAAATGGAAGAAAGGGACAAGGAAAAGCAAAGAGAAATGGAAGAAAGAGAGAAGGAAAAAAGAAAAACAATACAGAGACAAATGCAGATGGAAAGACTAGAAATGGAAGAACGAACTCGTAAAGAAAATTAAGTACAGGAAGAAAACCAAAGAGAAATGGAGGAACGTATCAAGTTAGAAAAGGAAAAAAATGAGAGATAGTATTGAAGAAAAAGAAAGGGAATGGCAATTTCAATAAAGGCTGAATGAAATGGAGCTCCAGTGTCAAGATTGCAGAAAATTTAAAATGGCCAAAAGAGCATTGGATCTTGCTTTTGCAAAGCGTTGATGTCGGAAAGGTTCGAGACATTTACACTGTCGAGTTGACTGTGGAGCAAAGCTCAGACTATGATTTGGATAAGGAGTTTATTCTTAAAGCATATTAGATGGTCCTTAATGCTTACAGGCAGAAATTTAGGAATTGTAAAAAAGAAATTTCCCAGACCCATGTAGAATTTGCTCGAACCAAAGAACAGTTATTTGATAGGTGGTATTCTTCTGAAAAAGTTGGCTCTTATCATAAAAAAACCTAGACAGCTTGTCCTTGTTGAAGAGCCCAAACGGTGCATAAATTCACACATTAAGTCTTTTCTCGATGAGAGACAGATTGATACTTTGGCAGAAGCTCTCGTTTGGCAGATGATTATGCTTTGACTCATAAACTCTAATTTGTGAACAGGCCTTATCCTTGAAAACCTTATAATCCACATACAGGTCCAAGATTCTAACCAAGTAATCCCTCTGGCAATTATAGCCATACATCCAGTACTATGTCCAATCTTTCCGATAAAAAATAAAAGCCAGAATCCTCCCAAACCTTCAGGTGAAAACAGAAGCCCACATTTTTCCAAACCTTCTGGTGAAAACAAAGACGAGAATCCCTTATCTCAATCTCAATTGGTTTGTAACTATTGCAGAAATACAGTAGAAGTAAAACAAAGATCAGGAATCGATACAATTAACTTACTCCACCCATCAAAGACCCCAAAGGGAAAGAAGCACAAACATGAAGCGACCAGACCATAATGGAGACCTAAACAAAAGAAGGCCATAAGGACAGTTACTTTCCCACAAAGTGGCCAAATGGCTATCAAAAAAGACACAAGTGATACACACAGTAAGTAACAAACAACAACATAAATAAACCGCCACAGAAGAACCGTCTTGGAACGGTCAGCGGAAAGAATTCCACTAGGGGCTTAAATCGATTTTCCATGGTCATAATCCTCTCCCTTACCTCTGTCGCGGTATACACTAATATTTATTTAGTCCGCATGAAGGATTCCTAAATCATTTGATCTCTGAATGTTTAAAATTAAAGCCAAGAAAATAAAGAGAAAGCCAAGAGGAACTAAAACCTACACGCTTGACTTCTATAAGGCCAAAACCATAATCTTGTGTAAGGGAGGAAACTCTTTCTGATACCAAATTATCTGGAAAAAATAAAAGTGGAGGCAATGATCATGAATCGACACAATCAACCCACAGCTCCCATCAGAGACACCAAAGGGAAAGAAGCACAAGCAAGTAACAACAGACCCAATGGAAAAATCAACAGCGGAAAGCCAAAAGGACAGTCACTCTCCCATGAAATGCCCAACATGCTATCCAAAATAAAATAACACAAGCGACACAAACACCCAAAGACAAACGACAACAAAAATAAACCGCGACATAAGAACCGCCTTGGAACGGTCAGCTTAGACTGATTCAGTAATGAAGATTTATGAACCATTCTTATCAGATGGTTTTGTGTCACTAAATGGTGACAGTTATGCCCATCCTACCCCTATTAAAATCTTACAAAATACCGGAGCTTCTCAATCTCTTATTCTTGCAGATACTCTGCCTTTTTCTAAGAAGACTTCTTTGGGCCAAAGTATCCTTATTCAGGGTGTGGAATGTGGATGTGTTAATGTGTTAATGTTCCGCATCATAACGTTCATTGTCATCAGACTTGGTATCCGGCTCAGTGGCTGTTAAGTTAATTTGTTGCTAGGCAATGAGATAAGGTTGTGGTAAACCCACTTTCGACTTCTAATCCTTGCACAGACCAACCGCCTGGTCCAATTGAGCAGGAAATTCCTGATCTTTATCCCTCTTGTGCCGTCACAAGGGCTATGGCACGTAAGGCCATGCAAGCTGATGGGAAACACGATTTTGATTTCACTGATACCTGTTTTTGGTCAGTCTTTTAATGACGAGATAACAAGGTCTCTGCCTTCAAGCCTGCCTGATAAGCAGACAGATTTTCATGAGGACAACTCATCTTTCGATCAAGACCTTGGCAAAATGTCCTGGTCTCAACTAGCTATAGAACAGCATAAGGATCCTGAAATTTCGCCTTTGTTTGAGAGGGCTTAAGATGAGCAGGAACTATCCCAGGGCCCAGTCTGTTATTATGTCAAAAATGGCATTCTTATGAGAAATTGGTGTCCACCAGATGTCTTAGCAGAAGACGCGTGGACTGACAACCACCAGATAGTGGTTCCATTGGTTTACCGTCATGAAATATTAAACTTGGCACATGAAACACCCATGTCAGGACATTTAGTTGTAAATAAAACCTATCACAAGATTCATAATCATTTTTACTGGCCTGGGTTAAACGCAGATGCTTCTCAGCATTGTAGGTCCTGCCATAGATGCCAAATGGTTGAAAAACCCAATCAGACTATACCTAAGGCTCATTTGCAGCCTATACCTGCATTTGATGAACTTTTCAGTCGGATACTTATAGACTGTGTGGGTCCCTTGCCCAGAACTAAGTCTGGCTGTGAATATCTTTTGACTACTATGTGTGCTTCCACACGTTTTCCGGAAGCCATTCCACTAAGAAATATCAAAGCTAAGACAATCCACCTTTCACCTTTGTTGGTCTTCCTAAATCTATTCAGCCCCCAGGTATTAGACTTCCTGCCTTGCCGTGGCCCTGGGGGCTCAATGCCCACTGGGCACATTGCTGCTGTGGTCTCTGTGCCCACTGGGAAGAGCTAAAGGAAGTACCACCCGTTTGCCGTGGGTGACGTCCTGTAAGCCGGAAGAAGGGATCCTGGAGGTTGAGTGGTACCTGAGGTGGCGGTGCTTCAGGTGCCCAACACGCCTTTTTGGCCTGGCTTTTCGGTGTAGACGGGTGGCCGTGCGGTCCGGCAAGGTCAATCGGCTGGTCACGCCGAGCCCTAGAGATACCGCTTCGCTTTCTCTTCAGCTCTTTTTGTATCTTTCCTGATACCAACCATATGCCCATTTACCTTAGCCTTTTCTGTCTTTTTATCTCTAGAAGGCGGCGGCTAAACGGATCAGTCGTGTATGCATTTTGTTTATACGAGTATATCTCACGTGTATCTCTTTCACCTGCGAGTTGGATAACCACTCCATTATGGTGTTCCCTTGTAGGGCTCCACGGAGGGCGGAGAGCACTTGGGCCGAAACAAGGATATCTTTCTTATGGCTAATGGAAAAAACATAACCGCAACCACGCACATTACCGCAACGCAACTAAACGTAAAAAAAGACGAGGATTCATCCGAATCGGATGAACATAGTCAAAAATCCAGTCAGCAGTCAAGTCAACAATCGAGTCAGCAGTCTGCTGAAGCAAATTTTGACAATGTTCCACGTTTCTTGGTCGTCACGTCGCTTGACGATACACGAACTGTATCAAACCTTTCTCCCTTTGTTATCGAGAAAAGTATTAACGCCATAGCCGGACACTCGAAGAGTATTAAAACACTCAGATCAGGTGACCTTCTCTTGGAACTCGAGAAGAAACAGCAAGTCACAAGCCTGCTCGCCATCAAGAAGCTCTTTGATCTTCCAATCAAAATATCTCTTCATAACACGCTAAACTCATCCAAAGGATGATTCGCAGTCCAGAACTGCGTCCTTGTACAGATGAAGAGATAATTGAGAACTTGAAAGATCAAGGCGTTATTGGTGTTCGTAACATCAAGGTCGTAGACGGGGTGTACTAAAACCAACAGCTACTTATGTGTTGACTTTTAATACACCAATTCTACCCAAGAAAATCAAAGTAGCAAACCCTCTTAGATGTTACTCTTGTCAGGCTTTTGGCCATCACGAAAGCCGATGTCAGAGCAAAAAAAAACTCTGTCCAAATTGTGGTGAAGAAAAGCATGTTGATACTGCAAAAATGAACCCAAATGCGTAAATTGTGATGGCAAACATGCTGTTTTCTCCCGAGACTGTCCGGCGTGGAAAAAAGAAAAAAGGAAATACTCACCGTCAAATACCAAAGGCGGATAACATTCCCAGAAGCGTGGAAAATTGTCGAAGAGCGATACATAACACCAACCACCAGTTTTGCCAGCATCACAAAGGGTGCTGGTGTAAAATGTACCAGCTCCGCAACACAGACTGCTGAATCATACATAGCTGAACTGAAAAATCTGGTGCATGGAGTAAACCCACTCCAGCACCACAAAGTTCAACCAGTTTATGAAATGGCGCAATCCAGGTTGCCCCGTCTCGGTCGACAGCGACCGTACCGAAGCCAGCGCCGAATGTAAAAGAGAAACCCGACTCAGTTCGAACTAATAAGGGATCGGAAGATCCGATCAAAAACATCAATTGTCTTAAAGACAGACAGACAGACAACGTAAAATGGAAAGAGACAATATTAAATTTCAGAACAAATTCGGATCTTTGAGTGATAGTGATATGGAGTTCACTGAAACTCCATCATCACAGAGTGGCAATAACAGATCGAGGTCAACAACACCACGGGTAGGTGGTAGCAGAGCTATATCACCAATTGCAGCTCCATAATAGTTTGTAGTCTTAATCTCTTCGTAAAATGGACTTTAAACACAAAATAATACAATGGCATTGTCGAGGTCTTAAATCAAATCATTATGATCTCTTATTACTTATTTCATTATTAAACCCATCGATTTTTTGTTTACAAGAATCTTTTTTTAAAAACTGATGGCAACATTGATGTCAGGGGTTTCAAAACATACAACTATATCTATTCTGATGGTAACAAACCATCTGGTGGCAGTTCAATATTTGTTAAATCATGTTTACCACAAAGAGAGATCAAATTAAAAACGGACCTACAAGCTGTAGCAGTATCGGTTTCTCTAGATAAAGAAAATACAATTTGCTCTCTATATATCCCACCCTCATTTTCGTTAAAGCCCGAACATCTTGACTCATTGCTGAGTCAAGGTAACAGAGGAGCACATTTTGAAGATTATATTTCAAAAAGCGATCTTTGCTTGATGGATGATAAATCTTATACTTACCTTCACCCTGCGACAGGTCATTTGTCTTCTTTAGATCTCTCTTTGTGTCACCCATCTCTCTTCTTGGACTATGACTGGCCTGTTCATGATGATCAGTGCGGAAGTGATCACTTCCCTGTCATAATTTAGAGCGTAAAAGAACCATATGATGACTGTAACCAGAAATGGAAAATGAATAAAGCCGACTGGGAATTATTCCATAATTTATGTGAAGAAGTTGATCACTTTAATGAAACATCCGACATTGTCCCTGATTTCACAGATACACTTATTAATATATCAGTACAATGCATTCCAAAGACCTCCACAAATACTAAGAAAAGCAAAGTAGAAGTAACACAAAGATCAGGAATCGATACAATTAGCTTACTCCACCCATCAAAATACACCAAAGAGAAAGAAACACAAACACTAAGCGACCAGACCACTATGGAAACCCAAACATAAGGACAGTTACTTTCCCACAAAATGGCCATATGGCCATCCAAAACAAAAAGACACAACTGATACACACAGTAAGTAACAAACAACACCATAAATAAATCGCCACAGAAGAACCGCCTTGGAACGAATTGGTTTAATAATGACTGTAAAGAAGCTATTCAAAAGCGTAAACAGGCTTTAAATAAGTTCTGCAAAAGTCCCACTTCAGAAAAGCTAAACGACGTAAAAGTTTTTATAGCTTAAGCTCGGCGAACAATCCGAGCTTCCAAACGAAAGTCATGGAGAGAATATGTCTCCAAATTGAACTACAAAACCCCGATTAAAAAGGTTTGGGATATGGTACGAAAAATTTCAGGAAAAACAAAGTCCTCTAGTTTTACACATTAAAATACTGAATTTGACACAATAGCTTCAACAAAAAAGATATTTCAGATACTCTTGGGAGCACATTCTTGAGAAATTCATCATCGCGTAATTATTCTGACACTTTTAAAAATTTTCAAAAAAGACCAAGAGAAAAGAAATCTAAACTTAAAATCCTTTAATCACGAATAATATAACAAACCTTTTAACTTATCCGAACTCGTTGAAGCCATTGAAAAATTACATGATACGGCCACCGGCCCCGATGAAATTCATTATCTGATGCTTAAGCATCTGCCAAAAAGTGCTCTTTCAACACTTTTAGATATCTTTAATAATATTTGGGAAACGGGGGTCTGTCCTGAGAGCTGGCGTTTAGCTACAGTTGTACCAATTCCGAAACAAGGGAAAGATCATGCAGAACCTACAAATTATCGTCCGATAGCTTTGACCAGTTGTTTGTGTAAAACATTGGAGAGTGGCCTAATGGTTAAGAGCGCTGACTCTTGATCATTAGGTCTCTCACCGCTGTGGTTCGAGCCCCGCTCGGGTCATATGTGAGACGCCAAAATCTGCAACGGAAGGTCTGGTGGTTTTTCTCCGGGTACTCCGGTTTTCGCGCACCTCTGATTAACGATCGGCTCGATATGAGTGAAATAATCTTGAAAGGGCCGTAAAACCAACCCCACCCCTCCAAAAAAAAAAAAAAAAAAAGAAAAAGAATAGAAGAATGGACTGATGAAAATGGTTTCAAGTTCTCCAAGTCGAAAACGCAGTGTGTTCATTTTTGTAAACTACGGAAGAAACACGAACATCTTTCCCTATTGTTATACGGATCACAAATTCCTGTTGTTGAACAAGCCAAATTTCTTGAGGTCATACTTGATCAAAAGTTATCTTTTATTCCCCTTATTAAATATCTTGAAGCGAAATGCTTAAGAGCTTTGAATCTTTTGAAAGTTTTAGCTCATACAAGTTGGTGAGCAGATATACTTTATTACATCTTTGCCGGTCTTTAATAAGATCTAAATTAGATTATGGGTCTGTTGTTTATGGTTCTGCCATAAAATCCTTGGATACTATCCGTCACCAAGGCCTTCGTCTGGCTATGGGAGCGTTCCGTACTTCTCCCGTATTAAGCCTTTATGTAGAAGCAGGTGAACCATCTTTAACTTCGCGCAGAGAGAAACTTTCTCTTCAGTATGCTATTAGACTTGCTGCTAATCCATCTAACCCGGCATCAAAAATTTAATTTCCAAACCAATTTGTAAATAAGTATGCAATTAAACCCACAGCAATCAAATGTTTTGGATTACGTATTTTACCACTGCTAGAAAATTCTGGTATCGACCTTAAAATGATTAAAAAAACATGAAACGGCCGAAGTTCCATCTTGGTGTATTAAAAAACCTTCTATTCTGTTTGACTTACATGATTGTAAAAAATCCGAATCAAATCCAATGCTACTCAAACAAAACTTTCAGGTACTGCAGTCACGTTATGATGATTACCAACAAGTCTATACAGATGGTTCCAAAGAAGGAGAAAAAGTAGGTTGTGCGTATGTTTCTCAAGATACGCACCAAACCTTTTGCCTTCCAGATGGTTCATCTATTTTTACAGCTGAAGCCAAAGCAATAGACCTAGCTTTAGATTTTATAAGTTCTTCATCATTTCGAAAAGCAATTATATTTTCTGATTCACTTTCTGTGCTAAAGGCTTTAGACCATTCATCATCTAAAAATCCTCAAATACAAAACTTATCGAAAAACATCATGAAATTTCTAAAACGCACCGAATCTTGGTTTGTTGGCTTCCGAGCCATATTGGCATTGTCGGCAATGAGTTGGCTTACAAGAAAGCAAAGGAATCGCTCAATCTTGATCCGTCAATTTTTTTTAAATTCCTTTTAATAATTTTAAACCATTTATCAACAGATACATCTTGTCGGAATGGCAAGGCAAATCGGACCGTGCAATAAATATCAAACTCCATGCCATTAACCTGTCGTTTGAACAAAATGCTCTCCTCCACAGTTTCCAGGAAAGAGGATGTAGTATTAACACGACTGCGCATTGGCCATACTAGAGTAACTCATTCGTATATTTTAAATGGTGATGAACAGCCTTCCTGTGTAGGCTGTGATCAGCCATTCACTGTGAAAAATATTTTAATTGAATGTGTAGACTTTTCACAGTCCCATAACTTATACTTCAAAGCTGGCAATTTGCAACAATTGTTTCAAGATGTACCTTTTGAAAATATTATCTTATTCTTAAAAGAAATTGGACTTTTTCATAAGATTTAACTGTTTAAGTTTTTTATACATATCTAACTAACTTTTTTACTTTTAATATCCTCATAATTCTCAATGCCGTTAGCCATTAACCGTTTGACGCTTACGACCCACAAAGAGGGTTGACGCGTCGTTAAACACGAAATCATCATCATAAATCTATTCAGTCAGACCAAGGTCATAATTTCATGTCTGGAATTTTTCAACAAGTAATGTATGAACTAGCAATTGTACAGTATAAGTCAGTGGCCTATCATCCTTAAAGTCAATGCGCCCTTGAACGATTCCATCAAACATTGGAAAATATAATAAGATCTTATTGCTTTGACACAGAGAAGGATTGGGATGAAGGCATCCATTTGCTGTCAGAGGATCTGTGCAAGAATCTCTTGGCTTCGGTTCATTCATCAGCTCAGTATCAGTTCCTGAGTGCTGAGGTTGATACTGCAGTGTTGACGTCAGTACTCAGGTACTGATTTAAATAACTATATTATAGTTTTAATTTGTGCAGATTAAAATTCTATTTTTTCTAAAACTAAGACTGACTTGACAGGTGAGACATGTATCTTAGCGGATTTGGTTGCCACTTTTTGTTATATTTTAAATTTTGCAAGTCTCGCTACTTTAGACATCTCCTTCCTGATGCCCGGGACTTCGGTGGAGCGTGGGCAATGTTTGCTGATATTGGCTCGGTGGGGGACGCCTTTAAGTCCGCGGGTGGGCGTCTCTTGCCTGATGCCTTCAGTTGACCTCTCTCACGAGCTACGTCGGTCGGTGTGTGCCCGGAGGGGGTGGGGGTGTGCTGTGTTTGCCGGGTCTTGTCAATCATCCGTTTCGGTTTAAGAACTTTGGGATTGAGACACCCTGATGAAGATTAGATATCAGAAAGGCCTCTGTGCCACTAAATTAGGTATAGTTACGCCTTAATTGCAACCACTGGGTCGGTATCTCTGCTGGTGGATGATTCGTTCGTCCCCGAGGGTATCATCAGCTCAGTATCAGTTCCTGAGTGCTGAGGTTGATACTGCAGTGTTGACTCCAGCACTCAGGTGCTGATTTAAATAACTATATTATATCTTTAATTTTTGCAGATTAGAATTCTAATTTTTCTAAAACTAAGACTGACTTGTCAGGTGAGACATGTATCTTAGCGGATTTGGTTGCCACTTTTTGTTATATTTTAAATTTTGCAAGTCTCGCTACTTTGGACATCTCCTTCCTGATGCCCGGGACTTCCGTGGAGCGTGGGCCATGTTTGCTGATGTTGGCTCGGGGGGGGGGGGGAGAGCCTATAACTCCGCGGGTGGGCGTCCCTTGCCTGACGCCTCCAGTTGACCTGTCTCACGAGCTACGTCGGTCGGTTTGTGCTCGGAGGGGGATGTGCTATGTTTGCCGGGTCTTGTCCATCATCCGTTTCGGTTTCAGAACTTTGGAGTTGAGACACACTGATGATGATTTAATATCAAAGAGGCCTCTGTGTCAAACTCCATGCCATTAAACCTGTCGTTAGTACAAAATGCTCTCCTCCACAGTTTTCAAGAAAAGAGGACGTAGTATTAACACGACTGCGCATCGGCCATACTAGAGTTACTCATTCTTATATTTTTAATGGTGATGATCAACCTTCTTGTGTAGGTTGTGATCAGCCATTCACTGTGAAACATATCTTAATTGACTGTGTTGACTTTTCACCCTCACGTATTTTATATTTCAAAGCTGACACTTTGCAACAACTGTTTCGAGATGTACCTGTTGATAACATTATTTTATTCTTAAAAGAAATTGTTCTTTTTCATAAGATTTAACTGTTTCAGATTTTTATACATTATCATTCTGACTTCTTACTTTTAATATCGTCATAACTATTCATGCCGTTTAACCATTAACCGACTGACGCTTATGACCCACCAAGAGGGTTGACGCGTCGTTAAACACGAAATTATCATCATCATCATCATGATATAAAGTAAGACCATTATGTGCAGCCTTGCATATTGTTTCGATGTTACGGTACAACAAATATTAACTTGCCACGAGCGTATAATGCTCCGCTTGCGGAGCTTCTGCTACACAATATTCCCAGATTTACCACGAACGTACATGTCAAGAGGGTGCATATAATAAGGAATTTCACCAGTTTAAAAGAATCTTGTCACTTGAGGATTAAAGAAAATGGTGATAATACAACCATGCAACCAGCAGTTAAGCAATAAGACTTCTCTCCGCTGCGTGTTTGATGCCGTTTGCAACGAAAATCAAACACGTGGCTTAAGCTTTGTCGCACCGTGTTGAACTTTCTATCATGTGCTTCTGAGTAGGTTTTAGAGATGACCGACGATGTCGGCGAAACGATTGCGTAACTAGTCCTTCGCAGTTGATTGGCCGAAAATTTCAGTCAGCTGACGTAACGTTAATAATATGTTTGATTATGCGGCGCAAATCTGAAAAAGCAGTATTTTTTTTTACAATCGCTAAGCTCCGCTAACACTGTGATAAGCGGATTTACTGGTATTAAATACGCCAATATACGGTTTACGGTTACTTTGTACTTTTGACAAACATGTCACCTGTGACGAAAATTCTTGATCAGCGTGGCATTATGTTTTCATGTATTTGCACATTAACGAACCGACCTAGTATGTTTTGCAAAACTGCAAGTTTCGCAGTTGTATCTCTGTCAGATTTGGCTTTAAGCTTACTATTTACACAAAGATATGATCAATGTATACATGAAGTACTCAGATCGTGGGTCTGTTTGTCCCTGACCGACGGCCGATAACCAGACGCTTTGCCGATCATACAAAAAGGGCCGACACCGACAGTCATATCACTAACTAGGGCAGCTTTTCTTTATAAGTATGTCACTTATCAGTCGCTTGTGTATGGTAATACAGGGTTGTGTTGAAAGCTTACTTCCCAGTGCAAATAGAACGTTTGTTTTCATTAAGTTCTGAACTTCTTCGCAGTTCGCCAAGTTCCTTCATGATAGGCTTCATTTCCGGTTTAAACTTCTATTATTGTAATGCCAGTTCCCCAGCCCAGTGACAGTCGACCTTTCTGTGCTTTGATTACAGAAATGATCCGTCTTTGTTTTCGAAAGCTTGTTTGGTATAGTAACGCCATATCTGAAGCGAAGTTTATGTGACGTAATCGGCCCTTGTGAAAAAAATGAATAAAATAGGCCCTCGATGTGCGACAAGATCGGTCCTTGATGTTAAAAAAAGAAGTCGGCCCATGATTTGGAGTGCAATCCGTCCATGATTTGGAAATCAGCCCACGATAAGGGACCGGTCCTCGATCTGAGTCTTACATGCATATAGACAAAATATTCATAGAACATTGACTTTATATTGTGAAATATTTTGACACGAGTTCATATGGCGAAGGACGCGCGAGCTCGCGAGTGGGTCTCAGCCACATGAACGTGTGTAGAATACTGCATAGACACATATTTGATGAAAGTAGTTCTAATTTGAACGTGACTACTTATGCACGGCAAATATCCACTTGGACAATATGGAAATACTGCTCCACAAAGTAAACGGGACATTTTGTGGGTATTTTTGATATCTGCTGTACAATCACTGTTTAAATATTGCCCGCTAACAGCATTTTCAAGGGTAATTTTAAGGAAAGAAACGACCACTCTTGAATGCCATAAATTTTACTACGATACAAGTACAACTGTCAGTGTATATCTTCCACAGTTACGCGAAGTCGCCCGGAGAACATGCTGTAAATAAAGAATACATTGTATGTAATTAAATGTAAATAATTAATGAAGAATTCCACTATCTAAGACTTATTCTGCATATAAATATGGCGCCTTGATCGAATTTATACCAGTTTAATACAGATATCTGAAATGAGAATATCTGCATTTATGTAAAGATTTCTGCATTTAAATTCAGATGTCTGTATTTAAATTCAGATATATCTATTTAAAATGCAGGTATAAATATATATATGTATATATTATGCAGATACCTTTATTTGGCTATTGAAAAGAGATATCTGAATTAAAGATATCTGTACTGGAATTTTAGTTAATCTACATTTAAGCTTAAGTATAGAAATCTGTTATTGAAATGCAGATATCTCAATAGATAAGTCTGGTTATTTCAACAAATAATCAATGTTCTCTTGTTCAAGATTTTAGCATAAAATAATTTGTTTCTTTGATAAGGCAGAAGATAAATACACATAGCTAAAGGGACCATCTCGAAATGGAACAGACAAAGTTACTGTATTTATAAGCGGAAAGGAAAATAAACTGACATGTATAACAAGCCGAGAATCATAATAGTTCTAACAGAAATAACTAAGGTTGTCTACATAAAACTGGAGGTAAACGTTTTGGCAGCATTGGATAATAACCATTACAAATGCAACAGCCAACGATTCATCTTTGATTCAATGGGCATGCCCGTGGAGTATGCTTGAATTGTCACACTCAGATCTGTATAGCAATTTCGAAAGTAAGGTGTTAAAAAAATTGAAGAGTGAGTGCTTGAGTTTTACGTCTCATCGACAGCTAAGGTCATCCGGAGACGGGACCTCGGTTTAAAGAGTCATCCGAAAGTCTGGAGAAGCCCGGGATCGATCCTGCGACCCCTGGTTAAAAGCGATTATTATAACGGCTGCAAAATGGCTTCTTTAAAAATTTTATGACAACATAATATACAATAAACATGATTGATAAATATTGCGTTACCGTGCTTCCTATCAACTTGAGTTTTCATAAGCATTCAGGAGCAGAAAAAATAAAACCTAATTAGCGGTTTGAATTTAAAACATTTTCTAAGTCGACTGAACGTATATTATGGTTTATCTGTGGACATGTTCGTTACCATTGAAAGACCACATTCCTTCTACCGTCTGCTAGGTTTGAAAAGAGCCCCCACCCCCATATTGTTCAACAATCACCATGCAATAATCTGCGAGGGAGGTATCAGTTTTCCATGAATATCTACCAATCAATAGGTTAATCAAAGCTGTAGATGCTTTGATTCTCAAAGTAACAACATGCCTTTCTGATGTTAATAAGCAGGACAAATACCAATTTCTGTTGATTCAATTTAGATTGATGCAAATGTATTTGTATTCGTCACAAAAACATGCCTATATAATTTTATACTCCGCTTTTACAGAATGCGATTATAGTGAATATCCACAACCTATGTTTTGAGAAACAATAATAATAAAAAAAAAATTTTTATTTAAAAAAAAAAACATTTGTGTGTGTGTGTGTGTGTGTGTGTGTGTGTGTGTGTGTGGTAAACGTTTCAATATCTTTTAAGAGGCTTGTTTTCGTAATTTTAATATTTGCAGGATTTGGCATATTCATGCTCAACTGAGACGACCGCAAACAGTTTTATGCCGATCATCCGGAGTTTTGAAAATGCCCATCTTCAAAAGAACCACACATACGATTCATTTTCTTGCACAACACCATCGCACAATTTCATTTTTCTTTATTTTTCGTGCTCCATATTTATGTTGTTAGTAGTAGTGTATACATTTTATGCGCCGTACGATGATGGGGAGATGAGCTATTTTACACGAGGTTATCATCCTGTCCATCATGTAGGACAACGTCTTCATATATCACGTCACATCCGGTCGGCTATCTTGGATGACGTAAGGGTAGTCTCATTTCTTGCGCCATTTTCTTTCGCGCGCTTCCGTTTGAATGCCATACTTTGTTAAGCCTCCATTGTTCTGGGTACTGTTTTGATCCTCGACGATAGATGGTCCGATCTGGGTCAATATTGATTGCAGGCATAGATAAGTGGGTGACGAATTGAAATTTGGAGCGTAGCTTTTTTGTTTGTTATTAAACGGCCCAGTCAACGCCTTCAATGTCATGTTAACCGTGGGCCTTGCGTATTTGTAACACTGATTAATAGTTTAGTAACAGGGTGTTGGTGTTCTGGTGGCTACAAGCTGCGTCTAATCTTGGTCTGCAATAGTATTTGCAAAACTGGATACACGAGGGCCTATAAACGATTTCAGTCCAGCCTCGTTACGCAATACTTAGAACCTCATAATGATAAGCAAAGCGCGGCTATATTAAACTGTTTACTGATGTCACGTGGACGTCAGCGACGTAAAGCTACTGCGCTTTGTAATTTTGGGTCGCTAGTTTCTTTTTCGGGTAACCCGAGAATGGAATGTCGTAACAAAAGAAAGGGATTGAATCACGCTTAAGAAAATAATGCAGTACATCGCAGTTTAAAAAGTCAGTATATATATAAAAAACTATCCTACAGAAAATCTTTATTTGCGACGACAAATAACATACACGTTAAAGGAAAGCGTTGTACCCGGCTAGGGTCCAACTCGCAATCTCTTGATCACCAGTGGGACGAGGGTCTAAGTCAAGGGGATGGGCTGAGGAGGCTTGAGGAAATGAGAGGAGTGTCGAAGGAGTGAAGAGGAGGGACTGAGAAGTGTCGTAGGAGTGAAGCGGAGGGACTTGGGAGTGAGGGAGGAGTCTCGGAGGAGGGACCTAGAATTGTTGCAGGAGTGAAGAGGAGGAATGAGAAGTGAAGAGGATTGTCTGAGAAGTGGAGATGAGGGACTGAGGCGGGATGGAAGAATGACTTCAAAGAGAACTAAAACCAATGAAAAACAAATTTTATATATCACTTTAAGACAAACCCATTTATTCTATTCACACATGAGCCATACAGAAACATTATTTTACAATGGGAATGGTTTAAAAATTACATCAACACAGTAGGTTATAACGTGGAATCCAACTGCGTTTGGTTTGTGCATGCCTGACAATGTAAATCCAAGGAGACGGAAAGAGCCTACACTTTAACACTTTTAACCGACGGTTCGTCGACGTCAATAGTATTTTCGTCCGGTTCATTTCCCTGTAGTTCTGGGGGTAGATGGCTGCAGTCATCCAGGTTTATGAAATTGGCGGCTGTCCTGTTAATTGTTTTGTACACGAGATGCTTGCGGATAGCATCGAACCACACCATTCTGTCAGCAAATAGGACGCTGACAACTTTTCTCCAGGTGCTTCTCATGTCATAGTACACACGCGTTCTAGCCTCAGTTTCAACAATGATTCTCCTCTGAATGAGTTTGGTCACCTCCTCCTCAAACTTATATTGCCATCTGAACCACGCTTTTCCCGAGGATAAGATCGGACTAGTCTCCTCTTGACTGCCTGCCTGTGTCACTGGCCTCATCCGCATTGGACAGTCCATAATCCGTGCCCGAACTCTCTGTGTCAGACAGCTCCGATTCCGTCGCCTCCTTTCATTCCATTCTCGTGTTACCCGAAAAAGAACCTAGCGACCCAAAGATACTAAGCGCAGTAGCTTTACGTCGTTGACGACCACGTGACTCCAGTAAACTGTTTAATATAGCTGCGCTATGCTTATCGTTATGAGGTTCTAAGTATTAGGTAAAGAGGCTGGACTGAAATCGTTTGTAGGCCCTCGTGTGTCGAGTTTAGCAAATAACATTGCAGACCCAGATTTGACGCAGCTATGACCACAAGTCTCCAATACGTTGTCCATATACCTGGCAAGTTTCATTAATGGAATTCCAAGGAGGATTAGTTCATTCACATTTTTTTTTGCAAAGAAGGGAGCTAAAAACTATACTATACTACGATACTGTCGTCGAGGATCAAAACAGTACCCAAAGCATGGCATTCGAACGAAAGTACGCGGAACAATTGGCGGGAAATATGATACTACCCTGACGTCATCCAAGATGGCCCACCGGTTGTGACGTGGTATATGAAGGCGTTGTCCTGCATTAAGGACATGATGATAACCTTGTGTAAAATAGACCATCACCCCATCATAGTACGGCGCATAAAATGTATACTCTACTACTACTGTTGTTTGCCTGGGTAAGAAAACCAGAATAAAAGAACAAAGCTAAAACTACGGGTTTTTTATCAGGTGCGCAAGAAATCCCTATGTTATCAATATAATGGCGTATGTTACTAATTTAGGATTATCCCGAGTGGCTCAAATATCAGTGTTTCGATTCTGTTCTACCCTGGTGTTCTTACCGCAGGCAAACTATACAAGTATAGAGTGCGATGTAAATTAAAATGAAAATTCCAGTAGTTTTGTGCAAGTAAAATAATCTTATTTGGGGGTCTCTTCTGAATGGGCGTTTCGAACTCTCATGGCCATTCCAAAGGTGGAAACGCCGAATTACAACAACAATCCATGTCACTTTCTTATATCATTTGGGTCTACAGGTGTTCTTGCCATTTAGATTCTACTTTACCTGGTCCTATCCAAATGTATTGCAAGTCGGGGTCGTTAAATGTCATTCCAGTGATGAATATTAGATCTGCAGCTATTAGGCCCCAGGGAAGACCATTCAGGTTTATCTCCCCTGTCATTCCAGGACGAGTATCTGGTATCACGAGATCAAAGTATCGGTTAGCACAGCCATTCCAGGTCTCCGTTGTTCCATTCAAACAGCCAAATGTCCAAAAATATTTTTTAGGAGCATGTGAGAAAAACCGCCATTGTATGTCAAGTGAATCTAGAGGAAAACAAATAGCAAACATTATTAAATATATGAGGAAACGCTTCATAACAATAACATATCAATGCGATGAAAACGATTGATTATTTATTTTTTTTTTTTATTTTTTTTTTACTTTAAATTTACAACACGATATTTTACACTCCACAAAAATAAACACTCTTGCACGACTGGCGCCAAAAAAAAACTACTCATGCATTAATTTTGGAACAACACTCGCATAAGAATAATCGAGGAGACTTTGAGCTTTCCACCATAGCTCAAACTGTAGTAAAACGCCGATGAATCGAGTATGGATGGATCGTTTACAATGAGAGATTCGAACGTGATCTTTTTTCGTTAGCTTTTTCTCCCCGTAACTACAGATATCAATATATATATGATAATACAGAGAGAGAGAGAGAGATGTTTCCTCACTGTATCCGGAAAATATATATCGTGCGTACTCACTAGAATCGCCTCATATACACAACAAAACATTTGCAAGGATGATTGAAAATGTATACTTACATGTATGTTATTTTTGTTCAGCTTTCCGACCTGGTACTGTGAATAGCCTTCAGTGATTCGCACAACCCATATCTCGAACAAATGTTCATGCCATCAAATATGTTTGATTCATTGAAGTTTGACTATCTGAACGATACCTGCATTGTGATTGGTTCAGAAGCTAACACTATCTGACATCCAGCCGATCCTTACCAATCATGAGAAATGCTTACCAAGGGTTATAAAATAGTCGCTCGTTTCAATTCCATTTCCAGAACTACATTGGTAACTACGTCTGTTTACTTCTACTGGTGTGTTTCGATACACCTCACATGTAGCCCTGTCAATGTTGCTGTCAATAAACAGAGTACACAAGTAATGACTAATGAAAATGCCTAATAATGCACAGAAACACTACATGTGTTTTCAGAACTTGAGAAATCATGACGTAGGTCCGACATCAGTGTTGACTTTGAGAGTTAATGCGACACGATGTGGACATGGTTTTAACGGAAAAGTCAACACTACATGGTTAAATTTGGCCCCGCCCATCGGGGCTTGAAGAAACAGATGGGCTGCATGATGCTTCCATGCAGAAGTGAAACCGATCACACACAAATACTGGTAAACCGCTTAGAGGATTTAAGACAGCCCAGGCAAAGCGGTGCGAGTATCGGACCGCCCATGCTTATAAGCCCTATTGGTTTCATTGGGTGGCAGAACTTGAAATGTCGTTTCAACTCAACGTCGAGTAAATGTCCAACAAAATTGAAAGCAGCGTCTCCAAAATGACCTTTACAGTGTTAGGCCTAATTGGCCGAAACTAGCTAGTCTGGCCCAGAAAACATGTACACTCCATATTATTTTCAGTTCTGTTGTGTATTCCTTGCTTCAAAAGGATAACCCTTTTATAGAACATATTTGACTTCACTACAGCTGGAGTGTGGGAATGTGTGGCGGCGGTTAAACGTCTCCCTGCCCTACATCATAGTGTATATTATATTTTCTTGTCCCTTGGGATCATTGATTCTGTTGTGGAATTTTAAAAATATCTGACGGTCACTGATGAGGCCTTATTGGCCGAAACTAGCTAGTCTGGCCCAGAAAACATGTACACTCCATAGTATTTTCAGTTCTGTTGTGTATTCCTTGCTTCCAAAGGATAACCCTTTTATAGAACATATTTGACTTCACTACAGCTGGTGTGTGGGAATGTGTGGCGGCGGTAAAACGTCTCCCTGCCCTACATCATAGTGTAGATTATATTGTTTTGTCCTTTGGGATCATTGATTCCGTTGTGGAATTTTGAAAATATCTGAGGGTCACTGATGAGGCCTAATTGGCCGAAACTAGCTAGTCTGGCCCATAAAACATGTACACTCCATAGTATTTTCAGTTCTGTTGTGTATTCCTTGCTTCCAAAGGATAACCCTTTTATAGAACAAATTTGACTTCACTACAGCTTGTGGGTGGGAATGTGTGGCGGCGGTAAAACGTCTCCCTGCCCTACATCATAGTGTAGATTATATTTTTTTGTCCTTTGGGATCATTGATTCCGTTGTGGAATTTTGAAAATATCTGAGGGTCACTGATGTGGCCTTATTGGCCGAAACTAGCTAGTCTGGCCCAGAAAACATGTACACTTCATATTATTTTCAGTTCTGTTGTGTATTCCTTGCTTCCAAAGGATAACCCTTTTATAGAACATATTTGACGGGAACGTTAAACATTAAATAAAACAAACCTGGTTTAAACGAAGTCGGCCGGTTTATCCGACTACTTTTTCCTGGACAAAGGAGCAGTCTCTATAAGGCTGTTTTCATGGCCACAACCGATTTCCTTTAAACTTTATAGCTTCAAATTGGTACATATTGACTGTCTAATGGTGAATGTTTTTACTCTTTCGTCCACTGGTTTTTGCTGTATACACTTTTAAAGTGGGTGGGGTAATGTCACCCCATCAAGGGTATACCAACAAAAATGCTATTATTTTTGTTCAAAGTGCATGACTGGAGGCAATGTTTGCCGTATGCTTACTACCCTTTTAGGCATAACAGCCGGTGATAACAGTCTTATAAATATCAAACAAGAGAAGAGTTTATACGCGCTTGTAAGTTGTACCCAAATATCAGTAATTTCTATTCCCCAACTTTACGAAAAACCACAACACCTTTACAGTTTTCAACTTATTTCAAAGATCTTTCATAAATATCATGTTGATGTAATAGTAATTCTAAGTATATGTCAGAATTATTGTTAGTTCATAAAACTTAAAGAGTTACCTGCCCCTGAAATTGGATTTACCCATTTTTTTTTAATCGGAGTGCATTTTTCAGTTTTTAGTACTCACAACTTCATTTGAAAGTGAATAAACCGATTCCATGCAAATATTATTAAATAGATGTGGACAAGGAAGTCATTTGATTTAATAGTGCATACTAGTATTTCCTTTTTTTGGGGGTTATTTATGAACTCTTTATTTTCAGGTGCAAATGGACCATTTGTCAACTGTCAAACATTTTTGACCACCAAAGCAGGCTTCGCTCATGTTGTGGAACCTCAATTTAGACTGATACTGTGCTTAAATATAAGCCTTATGGTCACACGACATGTTTAAGAATTTGTTAATTTACTGATCTTCCTCTGAATCGCTAGATGTACTCCATGTGTCAACAACAGCATCATAAACAAAATCAATATGTTCCCGGCTTGGTTTTGCTTCAATAGTTTCTGTTTTGTTCTGGTAATATCCCAAATACCAGAGAACAGAAGCCACATGTGCGCAACATCCCACGGTACGAGCTCCACTTCTGCACCCAAAATACCATCCAGTGATTGAGTTCAGTCCTTGTGTATATTCAACCCACATGTTATATGTTTTATTAGACGTGTGGCGAGAAGGTATCTGTGCTTTGAGAACACCATCTTCTTCTTTGTGTGCCATTATCTCATATGATCCATTGTCGTCATAATGTTCATCTGTGTAGGATTTGGCTTGTTTCAGCTGGTAAATACCCAGTTTCAAATCCCTGAGTTCATCCTCCGTCATCTCTGGGAAATTCTCAAGTTTCTCATCATCGATCTTTTTCCAAATAACCCGTTTTTTATCCCAGCCATTTTTTGTCGGGCCTGCAATTAGCATGGTGCGATATAGGCGCCCGGTTTTCCGTCCGTTCGTTCGTCAAGGCGTCAACATTTGCGACCACCCTAGCGTTCACCCTAATGGTCAAGTTTATTTCTCAAGAACTATAAGAGCTTCATTAATGATACTTCGTACAAACTTGTTCTGGGGATGACAACTTACATGCAAGCATCCATATTTGACCTGGGCCTACATTGAATGGTTCGCTGACTTTGTAAAATATTGTGACCACCCTAGCGTTCACCCTAATGGCAGGTTATTTCTCAAGAACTATAAGTGCTTCATTAATGATATGTGGTACAAACTTGTATCTGTGGATGGCAACTTGGATGCAAGCATCCATATTTGACCTTGGCCTACATTTCATGGTTCACTGACTTTGTAAAATATTGCGACCACCCTATCGTTCACCCTAATGGTCAAGTTTATTTCTCAAGATTTATAAGAGCTTCATTAATGATATTTGGTGCAAACTTGAATCTGGGGATGGCAACTTAAATGCAAGCATCCATATTTGACCTTGACCTAAATTTAACGGTTCACTGACTTTGTAAAATATTGTGACCACCCTAGCGTTCACCCTAATGGTTAAGTTCATTTCTCAAGAATTATTAGAGCTTCATTAATGATACTTAGTACAAGCTTGCATTTGAGAATGGGATCTTTTGAACAAGCATCTATGTTTGACCTTGACCTACATGCCATGGTTCGGTGACTTTGCGCCCCCACAGGCGCGACATAGCCTTCGGCGGAATTCTTGTCACAACCTTATCCTGCAGCTTATTTGGAGTTTTTGCTAGGGCCATCATTCTCTAGCAATTACTTTGCCTGAATTTTTGCTTGTTACCAAAGGTAGTCTAAATGCATTGCACAATGAGCAAACAATCCTTACATAAAAAAGTAGAAGTAAAACAAAGATCAGGAATTGATACAATTAACTTACTCCATCCATAAAAGACACCAAAGGGAAAGAAATACAAACATTAAGCGACCAGACCATAATGGAAACCTAAACAAAGGAAGGCCATATGGACAGTTACTTTCCCACAAAATGGCCATATGGCCATCCAAAATTAAAAGACACAAGTGATACACACAGTAAGTAACAAACAACAACATAAATAAATCGCTACGGAAGAGCCGCCTTGGAACGGTCAGTGGAAGATTTCCACTGGGGGGCTTAAATCGATTTTACGTGGCCACAATCCTCGCCCTTACTTCCGTCGCGATTTAGACAAATAATTTGTTCAGTCCGCATGAAGGCCTCCTAACTCATCAGTGCAACATCTCCGTGAACACAGAAATCAAAGAACCTATGAGGTGAGACAACGGTGAGGACTCGACAGCAAGAAACCACTGAAATGCTGGAGCAAAAGAAAACCAACAGTTAGACTCCGATGAGCCCGACCAGAGACAGAGCATCAGGCACCAACCAACATTATCTCTTTAATTTTCAATAAGCCTTTACGTTGGAGCCGTCATAGAATCTGAGGCCTGACCCACCGGCGTGCAATTAAAGAGGCAAGCAAAGTTGCCAACCGTGATTGGGTTAACTACCATGCATGCAGTCTGTCGTATAATATCCATGTTGTACCCAATCTTTTTATATCGAAGAATGATTTTACGAAATTGGGTGCTGAAGTCATTGCGGTTATATATTTTTCTGAATTTATATACTAAGTCACCATAAAATTCGGGTTCCGATAGACCTTGTTGCAGAAGAGATTTAAGTCCAATATTGAATTTTGAAATTAAATCAGAATGGCGTCTATAAAATTTTGAAAAGGCTTTGCGTAGTTTATGGTACCGATAACCCTGATTAAGGAGTTTAGCCGTTAATAATTTATTACGAGTGTTGAAGTCAGTTACATGACTACACACTCAAGCAAATCGAATTAATTGCGAAATATAAATGCCATAGGATGGCGCACGAGGAACATCACCATCCAAAAAAGGAAAATTTACAATCTCAAAATCAAAGTCATCGCGTTTATCATAAATTTTGCACGAAACAAATCCATCTACAATAGATAGATGTAAATCCAAAAACAGGGCCTCGGTATCAGAAGAATTTGCTTTATTTAACTGAAGTTCTAGGGGGTAAATCTGACTGATCAAACCATCAAAATAGGTATTATCAATATTTAATAAATCATCTAAATATCTAGAAGTAGAGCTAAAAGCTTCAATAATTTCAGATTGGTTATCAATGGAAAGCGACAAAATGAAGTCTCTTTCATAACAATACAAGAACAGATCAGCCACAAGAGGTGCGCAATTAGTACCCATCGGAATACCCACAATTTGTCTAAATAACTTAGTACCGAATCTAATATAAATATTGTCAAGTAGAAAGGTGAGGGCATCACACACTGTCTGACATGACCAAAGTGTATAATTCTTATGCTCTTTAGAAGTGAAAAATGCATTTCTGACATTACATGCAAGATAGAGAGAATCTTCTCTGTGAAAAGCCCATTCAGTTAAATCATTAAGCTTTTCATTTATAAGATTATGAGGAAGTGTAGTGTAAAGAGTGGAAAAATCGTAGGTAGACAGACTAGAAGCACGAAACTGTCTAGATTTCAATTTATTTAAAACCTCATTCGAATTTTTATAGACCAAAACAGATTTCTTCCTGATCTTTCAAAGACTTTATCACAATATTTAATTACATGCGTTTTAATAGCAGTAAGACAGGAAGTTAATAATTTAGAAAGTTCAGTGGTAGTGCAAGAACTAGAATTTGCAATAAACCGTGCTTTGTAAGGTTTTTTATGAAGTTTTGGTAACCAGTATAGCGTAGGAAGCTTGTCTTGGCCTTCGTTAACACACACAGCAAACTTGGTGGCTGAAAGACAAACATGTTTATCTACTATAGCTCTCTCTTCAGCCAAAGGCTGAAGTTCATAGGCCTTAGTACCACCAAGCTCCTGTTTAAGCGTGTTAACATAGTGGAGCCGTCACACAACGACGACGTTGTTAGCGGCCTTGTCTGCAGGGGCCAAAACAAACTTCTTATGAAATTCTTGAATACCTAGTTTAAGATGACGTAAAGACGTCTTGGGCTTAGGAGGTAATAAGTTAGTATTTTGAGAATAGAAAGAAATGCGTTTATTCACTAGTCTTAAAATGCTAAGTTTCCAGTCCTTTAGGGCTTTACACTCAACATACTCTCGCTTACACCATCGATTACCGAATTCATTCAAGGAAGCAGCGATTTCATCTCTACATTTACTGAAATCAATTTTAGAAGGAAACCGATATTTCAGTCCTTTAGAAATTATATTCCTTATCCTAGAATCAGGAATAATTTTCAAATTGCCAGTAATTACATGACCAGCAGCAGGATAGCAAGGATGGGTGATTTGAGAGGAGATAGTCTTTTACGAATACTACTCCCAAAAACATTGGTATTGCCTGCTCCTTTGAGATTAACTGAAGTTACAGAAGACAAATTTAAGGGTCTAACCAATACCGAAGGCAACATAGTATTAAAGTTCTTAATAGAATGGGGAATCCGTACAGAAGAAGCAGAGTGTAACCTAAGGGGTGATATTGATATTTTAAATGTATTTGTAATACTCATTTTGGTTAGTAAGGTTGTGATACCGTCAAAACTAAAGCGATGTTCATACCGGTTATTAAATAAATAAAATTACTGAAGAAGATTCCTTCGAATAGAAGGAAGGTACAACAAAAGCCCACAAAACATCCTAGTCTACTTAAAGTACAGGGATGTCAAACAAGCAGCTGTTATACAACGAGGAACGAACATCGGTTTAATAATGTCCTTCAACAGGTATCTAAAGGATGTCAATTGATGGAACAGTGAAAAGCAATTGCATAAGCAATCCCTGAGGATTGGAAAAATAATAGCATTAAATGCATGTACGGGTAGACCTTTTACAGCCGCCACACGGCACAAACAAAACAGCCCTGATATGCAAAGTAGAAGTAAAACAAAGATCAGGAATTGATACAATTAACTTACTCCATCCATAAAAGACACCAAAGGGAAAGAAATACAAACATTAAGCGACCAGACCATAATGGAAACCTAAACAAAGGAAGGCCATATGGACAGTTACTTTCCCACAAAATGGCCATATGGCCATCCAAAATTAAAAGACACAAGTGATACACACAGTAAGTAACAAACAACAACATAAATACATCGCCACGGAAGAGCCGCCTTGGAACGGTCAGTGGAAGATTTCCACTGGGGGGGGGGGGGGGGCTTAAATCGATTTTACGTGGCCACAATCCTCGCCCTTACTTCCGTCGCGATTTAGACAAATAATTTGTTCAGTCCGCATGAAGGCCTCTTAACTCATCAGTGCAACATCTCCGTGAACACAGAAATCAAATAACCTATGAGGTGAGACAACGGTGAGGACTCGACAGCAAGAAACCACTGAAATGCTGGAGCAAATGAAAACCAACAGTTAGACTCCGATGAGCCCGACCAGAGACAGAGCATCAGGCACCAACCAACATTATCTCTTTAATTTTCAATTAGCCTTTACGTTGGAGCCGTCATAGAATCTGAGGCCTGATCCACCGGCGTGCAATTAAAGAGGGAAGCAAAGTTGCCAACCGTGATTGGGTTAACTACCATGCATGCAGTCTGTCGTATAATATCCATGTTGTACCCAATTTTTTTATATCGAAGAATGATTTTACGAAATTGGGTGCTGAAGTCATTGCGGTTATGGTATTTGACTATTGGGCATTGTGTTGCTAAGGGCTTTCCACTTTTTAATTCTCCCATTAGCTGATTCGACAACCCATCTCACCTTTGTAACTAGCCTTGACTCACTCGCCTCTTCAGTCGTATGTTGCTTTTGAGATTTGTTTAGAAAGTGAGGCATATGAGAATTGATTCAAAAATCCTTTAGTATATCTATAGCATCCTTGAAGCCGCGGTCTACCACGAGAACATCGTTTTCTTCAAACCAGTCAGTAATATTTTCTGCATTAGTCTTTAACATGTGTTCGGTAATCTTAGCATCTGTGTTTTTCCCATCTGCAAGATATGGTCCCATCACAGTCAAAATGTAAGCATCAGTGGCCTCAAGCATCATAGGTTTCAGCAAAGGCTGTCCTTTATGTACGGAATAAGATCTTCTCTGAAATGAGTAGTTTCCACTCTTCTCAATTTATATGTACGGTCCATCAGCCACTGCGATTGCAACATCAGAATTTGAATCCCCAAATAGGACATTTGCAAAAGTTGATGTATGATTCAGGGATGTTAGAGAAATACTAAAGGGTTATGAAATCAATTCTCATATGCGTCACTTCCTAACTAAATCTCAGAAGCAATATACGACTGAAGAGGCGAATGATTCAAGGCTAGGTACAAAGTGAGATAGGATGTCGAATCAGCTAATGGGAGAATTACAAAGTGGAAGGCCTTAGCAACAAAATATCCAGTAGTAAAATACCATATGTTGGCGACTATGTAAGAATTGTTTGCTCGTTTTGCAATGTGTTTAGACCACAAGGACTGAACCCAATCACTGAATGGTTCTGTTGGTTATAAAGTGGTGCTCGTACCGTGGGATGTTGTGCTCATGTGCTTGCTAGCATGCACTATTAAATCAAATGACTTCCTTGTTCACATCTATTTAATTATATATGCATGGAATCGGTTTATTCACTTTCAAATGAACTTGTGAGTACTACAAACGGATAAATGCACTCTGGTTTAAAAAAATGGGTAAAATCCAATTTCAGGGGCAGGTAACTCTTTAAGTTTTATGAACTAACAATAATTCTGACATATACCTAGAATGACTATTACATCAACATTATATTTATGAAAGATCTTTGAAATAAGTTGAAAACTGTAAAGGTGTTGTGGTTTTTCGTAAAGTTAGGGAATAAAAATTACTGATATTTGGGTACAACTTACAAGCGCGTATAAACTCTTCTCTTGTATGATATTTATAAGACTGTTATCACCGGCTGTTATGCCTAAAAGGGTAGTAAGCATACGGCAAACATTGCCTCCAGTCATGCACTTTGAACAAAAATAATAGCATTTTTGTTGGTATACTCTTGATGGGGTGACATTACCCCACCCACTTTAAAAGTGTATACAGCAAAAACCAGTGAACGAAAGAGTCTAAAAATTCACCATCAGACAGTCAATATGTACCAATTTGAAGTTACAAAGTTTAAAGGAAATCGGTTGTGGCCATGAAAACAGCCTTATAGAGACTGCTCCTTTAAAGTATTGAAGTGCTTCCCTTTATAAGCCTTCATTGCGATTCCTGTTATTTTCGATTCATGTGTCACACTGTCCTAAAAGTGGTCAATGACCTGATACTCCTTGGGATGCCATCAATCAAACTTTACATGTATTCGGTAATCCGAGAACGGAATTGTCGGAACATAAGGATATACCATTATTAAACCCACAATCTGGGATTACACTGTTTGCTTGGATAGGTAGGTTGTCGTGTAACCATAAGGCAATACCCGTTTGAGCATAGAGCATAGTTAAACAGTTGTTACACTTGTTTTCAATATAACAAAATTGATCGGGTGTAGCAATCTGTGGTTTATGATCTGGACCTGTACAGTCCGCCTACATAGATAACCCTTTCTGGATCGAGCTGGATGCAATACAATACAAATCACAGAATTACGGGCATGTGTATTAAAACTGCCGTTTTATCTATAATAAACAACGAGCACTTTGTATAAATGTTTTACACAGTAAAGGCACAGATCAGAGGCTGCAACTATATCCTTAGAGGTTTAAATGCTTTCTTTGCTGTTCCTGAGCCATTCACATTTCTGTCCTGAAAGGATACAATGGCATTATCCTCCATGGAATGCCATCCATCAAACTTCACAGGTATCTAGTAACCTGAGAATGGAATGTCGGGACAAAGAGACTTCTATTAAAATGTTTATTTGCTACGTCACAATTGAACAATATAAGTAAAGATAATGATCATGAAACGATACAAGTAATCCAGAGCTCCCATCAGACACACCAAAAGGAAAAAAAAAAACCAAACATGAAATAACTGGTCCCAAATGGCAACATCGAAAGCGGAAAGTCAGAAAGACAGTTACTTTCCCACAAAACTGTCAATAAGCTAGTCAAAAATAAGCAATACACACACTCAAAAGACACAAAAAAACGCGAGAGAAGAACCACCGTATCTAATGAAGGTTGGTGCCAGATGCTCTGCCTCTGGTCAGGCCCATCGAAGTCTAACTGTTTTTTTGTTTTTTTTTTTTTGCTCAAAAATTTCAGTGGTTTCTTGCTGTCGAGTCCTCACTGTTGTTTCATATATATGGTTGTTTGAATTTTGTATTCCCGAATATGTTGCACTGATGAGTCGGGAAGCCTTCATTCATGCGGACTGAACAAATTATTTGTTTAAATCGCGACGGAAGGGCGAAGATTGCAGCTGCGTAAAATCGATTTAAGTCCCCTCCCATCCCCCACCCGTGGAATTCGTGTCACTGACCGTTCCAATGTGGTTCTTCTGTTGCGGTTAATTTTTGATATAGTTTGAATTTTGAGTGTGTGAGTCACTTAAATTATTTTGTTTTGGATAGCCAATAGGCCATTTTGTGGGAAAGTGACTGTCCTTTTGGCTTTCCGCAATTGATGTTTTCATTAGGGTCTAGTTGTTTTATGTCCGTGTTTCGTTCCCTTTAGTGTCTCTGATGGAAGCTGTGGGCTAATTGTATCGACTTTCCTCGCCCTTAATCGTGTCGCGATTTAGACATTTAATTTATTTAGTCCGCATGAAGGCTTTCTTGCTTTTTTTTTTCCTTCCTAATTCTTCTCTCTTGGTGAATTTTTCCACGTTTTGTTTTTTCATTTTAAGTTACGTTTGTCATTTCAGTTTAATGTTTCTCAAGTTGGTGATTCTGATTATTTCCCCCAGTATGGATATTGCTCCTTTTCTTGTTAGGTTTAGATATTCTGAGTCACCATCTGTTTAGGAAAGAATTGCTGACCCAATTTGCCTATTGTCCGGTTTGTTTACTGTCGTCGGTTCATGTTTCGACCCTTTTCTCTAGTGATATTGTGGAAGACTTTAAGATCTGATTGTATCAGTTCCTGCTCGATTCTCTTTGCAACGTTACTCACCCATCAGTGCAACATCTCCGAAAACACAAAAATTAAATGACCACAGAGATACGCTACAGTGAGGTCACGACAGCAACAGACCAATGAAATGCTGAAGCTAAAGAAAACCAACAGTTACACTCCGATGGGCCCAATCAGAGACAGAACATCAGGTAGCAACCAGCATTAAATAAGTAAAATAGAAGTAAAGGCAATTATCACCAGCTCCCGTCAGTGACACCGAAGGGAAAGTAACATAACAATGAAATAACCAAACCCTAATGAAAACGTCAACAGCGGAAAGCCAAAATTACAGTTAGTTTCCCACTAAGTGACCGATTGGCTATCGAAAACACAATTATATAAAAATAAACCGCGACAGAAGAACTGCCTAGAAATTGTCAGTGAAGCCTTTACGCTGGAGCCATTATAGAATCTGGGGCCTAAACCACCGTCGTGCAATGAAAGAGGGCAGCAAAGTTATCAAACGTGCGTGCGTTAACTACCATGTATGCAGTCTGCCGTATACTATTTATGCTGTACCCAAGCTTTCTGTAGCGACTAATGATTTTACGAAATTGGGTATCGAAATAGTTTTCTGAATTTATATACTAAGTTACAATGAAATTCGGGTTCCGTTAGACCTTGTTGCAGAGGAGATTAAAGTCAAAATACAAAATCGAGATTTTGTACCAGTGTCGTTTCCCAGGCGCGCATTTCAACGCTAATACGACGGTCGACGGAGTTGAGGATTGATTGTAGTTAACGAACGCTGTATGAGTGATGGTTTACCACAATATCTACCTCAATATCGACTGAAACACTACACCGGAAAAGTCGTCGGTGGCAACAACTGAAAAAATGCTTACGAGGAGTACCGCTACCTGATGGGCATCGTGCGCAGGTCCAGTATACATGAGGGAGGCGGGGATTGATAGGCGTAAATAGCTGCTGGTCCGTTGGGGAGCATAACCATCCAAGTACGACTTCAGGATAGACAAAAAAGCTATTAGTCCTTCAAAGTCGATGCACCGTCGACAAGTTCTTCATAAAGCATGGCACATAGAATTGAGAAGCATTTAGCTTTATTTCGACTTTTGTTGAGTATCATTCTGTAGAAGATGAGTCGGTATTTTTTACATGCAAAGTGACGAGAGTAAATCCAATACTGTCACGAGATTCAGAATACTGCTGAAGTTTCCCTTGCATTTACCCGGGATATAGAAAGTAGCTTTGGTGTAATCTCATGCTACAGAAAAATAAAAGTTGACCAAGAAAGGGACGAAAGACGTTAGAATTAAGCGGATATATGCAAGGAAAGCGTCGTCTTGGGCGCGGATGGGCCTACGTTGAGTCGTTTTGAATGGAGCAGGAGAAGCAGATGGGACTATATGTTAGATCCTCATTTCTACTTGCCAGTGTCAAATATTGAAATGAGAAACACTGGTCTGTATAAAAGAGCGAGCGCGGCGAAAGCGTGACATATATAGTAAATAAGTTCTGAAGTTAGATCCTTTGGGAGCAAGGAATACACCAAATAAACGAAAATAGCTGACTCGGTTTTATTGAGTCTGTTCATGACGAGTACTGAAATGTGCAACACCGGCCACGCCCTCTAGCACCGGCTTAAGCAGAATTCTATTTTCAAAATGATACCAAATGAACTCAATGATCCCAAAGGACCAGAAAATGTAATCTGCACTATGATGATGTACGGGGAGACGTTTGACCGCCGCCACGTTTTAAAGCCTATTCACTTGACACTTCATTTCAAGCATTATTCATTTTGGTAAGGTACCATGAAACTGTACGTGCCTAATCCGCAGGTCTGCGTGGACAACTTTGAGGGAGTAACTCTAGGGTTTTCGAATTAAAGAGATGATGGACGGAAGCCTCGAATCATTACGGTTTTAACCCGACGAGAGAGATAGAGGAACAACGCGTCACTATTAAAGCCGTATTACTGGCAGAACAGATGGCAGCTCAAGCTAAATCCGAACTAGAAAGTGAAGATATAAATCCGAAGAAAGTGGAAAAAGTGTTTTAGTACTTGTGAAAACGCCGAAGGGAGAGGACGAAAAGAAAAACGCAGGTATTATATTCTTTATCTGCCAAAAGCGCCGTGCAGAAAAGTTTTCCTAGAAACTTCAAGGCTAAACCCAGAAGAAGCATGGCATTTTTGGGATCACGTAAACCACGTCCGTTATAAATTACGATGAATTCAAAAAGGACTCGTTTCGGACTAAGTTATTTGATTTACTAGGTACGCACACGAGTGTCAGTGAGATCTACAACCAAAACCCCCAAACTCCGATCTCTGGCCGCTGTATGGGTAAATGGAACGAATGTCCCATCAATGGGGAGCATTCGACGGCTTATTTGGACTTGCTTCATGCAAATTGAACAAATCATTTGTCTATATTGCGACGGTAGTAAGCGCTTTAATTGCGGCTACGTAAAATCGATTTAAGACCCACCCCCCCACTGTTCGTTATTCTGTAGCGGTTTAGTTTTGTTATGGTTTATCTCCGAGTGTGTGTATTGCTTATTTTTTATGTTTTGGATAGCCAATTTGCCATTTTATTGGAAGGAAGCCGTCGTTTTGGCTTCCGCTATTGATGTTTCCATTAGGGTCTCATTAATTCATGTTTGTGTTTCTTTCTCTTTCGTGACTCTGACGGGATCTGTGGGTTAATGGTATCGATTCCTGATCATTGCCTCCTCTTCTCTTTTGCAGACATTATGTTAACAATCCCGTGCGACATAGTGCATTTTTCAACATTATAAATGGCTACTTTTCTTTTAAAAATCCGTGATACACTTTTATCTCTACTGAAAACATAGATTGTGTGTGCTCGTTAGAACCGGCTCATTGAATCTATGTCTTGGAACAGAAATAAGAAAAATAATGTATACCCACGTAAACCCCCGTTTTCTCCAGATAAAATGGGGTTAAGAGATGTGTTAATTTCACCGATTTGTTAACCTAATATTTGTAAACGCTATGTCAGGCTGGAAGTCCAGAAAGCCGACCACAAAACCGATGGCTTCAGCAAACCAGTTCTGTAGAGTGTATTTTTGATGTCGGAAGTGACGTTGCAGAGAAAAACCAGTATCAGCAACAACTACAATTCTTACAGGGCTATATTCACACTTTGCCGAATTACGGCAAGGGTGCACTGACCTCCCAGTTACAAACTCAGGGATGAATGATGGATGTCAGCGATTCTTCAGAGTTTTATGATCCCGCTGGCCTTAACAATGGGTTGTTTTAAATATCGAAGCGGAACTACAGCTCTAAGACGCTGAAATTACAAGTACCCGTCTTTCACAACATGTTTACCGTTGATCGGTACCCGCTCGATTAAGTGGGAGTAAACCTCAAAATAGAAGTGAAAGCAATGATAAGGAATCGATACAATTAACCCACAGCTCCCATCAGAGACACCAAAGGGAAAGAAACGCAAACACGAAACAACAAACCCTAACGGAAACATCAATAGCGGAAAGCCAAAAGGACTGTTACTTTCCCACAAAATGGCCAATTGGCTATCCAAAACAAAACTACACGAGCGATACAAACACTCAAAGACAAACAATAACAAAAATAAACCTCGACAGAGGAACCGCCTTGGAAATATATGCAAAACGAATTACACTTGGAAAAGGGGGGGGGGGGCTAAAATCGATTTTACGTGGCCACAATCCTCATTTGTTCAGTCCGCATGATGGCCTCCTAACTCATCAGTGCAACATCTCCGTGAACACAAAACAAAATCAAATAACAACAGAGATGAGATAACGGTGAGGACTCGACCGCAATAAAGGAGCAAAAGAAAGCCAACAGTCAGACTCATAGTCTACTGAAGCCCAGTCGGCTTCGCCTTGTTCTCCAAAGATGCTAATTCCCACTTCAAGGACATTTACGTGTGGCCAGAAAATCGGAGCTAACCTGGCCGATTGTAACGAATGCGCGGCACTTTTCTTGATGCGTGACGCCTTGTATCGTTACACACAAATAGAGTGTCGTTCTTAGTGCGTGGCCATTGGTAGAACCCCATTCAACCGTAACAATTTATTCCAAGCTCCAAAACCGGAGAAAGTGATCGTTGGCTTCGTCCAGAGAAAGGTATTGAACGGTGTTTACACCACTAATCCCTACAACTTCGAGAATTGCAGCATCAACCAAATCGCTATGTAACCCGATGAAAATGAACTTCAACGTGGCCGACGTTACAGCAATCATGACAGCTTATACCAACCTATTGATGATTTAAGGAAAGTGGCGTAACGACGAACGGAACGCATTTGACCAGAACCACTTTATAAATGGCAGCACCCGTTTCTCCTTCCAGATCAAACCTGACGTTATGCATCACGTCGAAAACCTGTTCTTTGTGAAGAACGGTAACGTGCGCTTGGAGGTTCAGTTCACCTCTTGGCACTCTTGGTACGTCTTGTTACCTTTTATCTTTCGATAGCTGATGGTCAAACAAAATAAAGTTTAACATCTTTTTGTTTTTGACTGTGTTCACGAATTGGTCCGAACAGTCTGTAAATAGATCAGAATACAATTCTTGCACCATTTGGTTAAACATTAATACTGAGTGAACGTGTAAACTACGGGGGCTGTGTTCTACATGGTCAGCATCTTTATGACACTTAGCTTCTGATTTTTTTCAACAAGTTTTAAAATAGTCCCTCATAGAACTTAGCTTTTGGAGATTGAGATTATAGAGTTATGTTCCGAATCGTTCCATTTGATGTCTTGATCAGTCAAATTTACCCCCCCCCCCAGAACATCAGTTAAATAAAGCAAATTCTTCTGATACCGAGGCTCCGTTTTGGATTTACAGTCTTCTATAATTGTAGATGGGTTTGTTTCTTGCAAAATTTACATTACACGCGATGATTTTGATTTTGAGATTGTATATTTCTGTTTTGGATGGTGATGTTCCTCGTGCGCAGTCTGGGGCGTTTATATTTCGCAATTAATTCGATTTGCCAGAGTGGGTAATCATGTAACTGACTTCAACACTCGTCATAAATTGTACACTGCTAAACTTCTGAATCAGGGTTATCGGTACCACTAAACTACGCAAAGCGTTTTCAAAATTTTTTTTAGATGTCATTTTGATTTAATTTCAAAGTTCAATATTGGACTTAAATATTTTCTACAACAAGGTCTAGCAGAACCCGAATTTTATGGTTACTTCTATATAAATAAAACCGCAATGACTTCAGCAACCGATTTCATAAAATCATTCTTCGATTTAAAAAAATAGGTACAACATAAATGTTATACGACAGACTGCATGCATGATAGTTAACCTAATCATGGTTGACAACTTTGCATCCCTCTTTAATTGCCCGCCGGTGGGTCAGGCCTCAAATTTTATGACGGTTCATGCGTCAAGGCTTACTGAGAATTAGAGAGATCTAATTCCAGTAATGGTGGTTGGTGCCTGATGCTCTGTCTCTGGTTGGGCCCATCGAAGTCTTACTGTTGGTTTACATTTGCTACGGCATTTCAGTGGTTTCTTGCTGTCGTGTCCTCACCGTTGTTCCACCTCTGTGGCTGTTTGATTTTTTTGTGTTCACGGAGATGTTGCACTGATGAGTTAGGAGGCATCGCGACGGAAATAAGGGCGAGGATTGTGGCCACATAAAATCCATTTACCCCCCCCCCCCCAAGTGGAATTCGTTGCCCTGACCGGTCCAATGCGGCTCTTCTGCCGCGGTTATGTTTTGTTATATTTGTCTTTGAGTGTTTGTATCGCTAACATTATTTGTTTTGGATAGCCAAATGGTCCTTTTGGCTTTCCGCTATTGATGTTTCCATTAGGGGTTGTTGTTTCTTGTTTGTGTTTCTTTCCCTTTGGTGTCTCTGATGGGAGCTGTGAGCTAATTGTTTCGATTCCTCATAATTGCCCTCACTTCTATTTTGGATGGACGATGTGAGGTTATTGCATCAATTCCTCACCATTGCCTGCACTTTTTTATTAAATAAATTATATTTCCTCTTGATCTTATATTGCAGAGCCGATTAATTGTTCAGCGGAGGGACGAGCTATTTCGTAATCAACCAATCGCGAGACATAATTGTGAAAACATGAACATGTCCCAGCTTCGGTACATCATCTATTGCCATTCGGTATTAAGGGAGCGTATACTGGGAGTATTTGGCACGGATCAACTGCCGACAGTTTTTCTCCGTGCGGGTTTATCGTAAAAACGGACGGTAGTAGTCAGCAGTCCGGCATGCATTGGCTGACTTTTATCCTTTGGGTGCTTCAATAGTTACGGACAACATCCGGGTGTCTAAAACGCCCTGTTTCCTGGTTGGATGCAGGCCATGGTCGTAGTACACGTTTGGATCGAACACGTCTTCATAGCGGCACAACAAACGTGTGCGGACTTTACTGTGTGTATTTTCTTCCAGAACGAATGTTGGACATGAGTCGTATTGTACAATGCTTCAGGGTTACCGATCAGGAGCAAACAATTGCTACATGCTGGAGGGTATTTTTTCGCATTGTGTACAGAATGACACAATAATGTGAGATCTGTCGCCGGTGAATCGCGCACTGTTTTTTTTTTTTTTTTTTTTTAGCTCACCTGGAGCGAAGGTTCAAGGGGGGCTTTTGGTATAGTGGGTAGTCCGTCCGTCCACACATTTGGCTAGATATATCTCTGCAACCTGCAGACTGATCTCAACGATTTCCCATCTGTAACATGCTTCTGGTTTGCCATTGATGACATTAGGTTTTTAGCTCACCAGAGCCGAAGGCTCCGGGGGAGCTTATAGGATAGACAGTTGTCCGTCGTCTGCGTCGTCTGCGTCTGGTGACGTCAACACATTTAAACGACATCTCCTCTGAAGCCGCTAAGCCGATTAGGCCCAAAGTTCATCTGTTGCATCCTTGGATTGGGGGATTGAAAGTTTATGTTTTTTATGAAATTCGGCTCATTAGTTTGGTTGCTATGGCAACTTAGGGCTTCCATAGACTTATAATGGGGAAAATTGAAAAATGGCATTTACTGCCAAGCCGCTACAGATATTTTGACAAAACTTTCATAGAAATACTGCTTAGGCAATCTACTATCTGCCATATGATTTTAGGCCTACTGCTAATTATTATAGGTTGCCATGGAAACCAAAATTGAAAAAAATAGAAAAAAAATACTTAAAAAATCTTCTCCTCAGAAACCGTATGCTCTATGAGGCTGAGAGTTTATGAAAATATTCACCATATTTGCCTTTACAGGTTTTATGTTTTTTTATGAAATTCAGCTCTTGAGTTTGGTTGCTATGGCAACTTAGATTTTTCATAGACTTATAATTGGAAAAATTGAAAAATGGCATAAACTACAGAGCCTTTGCAGATATTCTGACAAAACTTTCATAGAAATGTTCCTTTAGTAAACTTCTCTCAGCAATATGCTTTTTTCAACCTGGGGGTCCAGTAGATTGTGCCGGGGCCATTCCCCGCCCCCAGTACTTCATAAAATGCCTTATATCTCAGAAACCTTACTGATCTCCATCCCTAAACCATATATATTCTTGTTCCTTATGATAAGGTGCATTAAGTGACACCAACCTGGGGATCCCCCCGGATGTGCCGGGGACATGTCCCATCCACTCCACTTCATAAAATGCCATTTATCCCAGAAACCATTCAGATCCCCACCCGATAAGCGTATATATTCTTGTCTCTTATGATAAGACGCACTTAGCGACGCCAACCTGGGGGTCCCCCAGGATGTGCCTGGTCCATGCCCCACCCCTCCATTTCACAACAGGCCCAATATTCCAGAAACCTAACAGATCCAAACCCCTAAATGAAATATATTTTGTTCCTTATCATAAGTTGCATTCAGTTACACCAACCTGGGGGACACCCGGGTTGTGCCGGGGACATGCCCAACCCCCTCCACTTCATAAAAGGTTGACCCCCGCCCATTAGGGGCTTGAAGAAATATATGGGCTGCGTGAAGCTTCCACGCAGAGCTGAATCCGGCCCGCACACTAGTACTGGTAAACCGCTTAGAGGATCTAAGCCAGTTCAGGAGTGAGTGAGTGAATTTTAGTTTTACGTCCCACCAAAAGCTAAGGTCATACGGAGACGGGACCTCGGTTTAAAGACTCATCCGAAAGTCTAAGCCAGTCCAGGAACCGCGGTGCGGGGCTGACCGTCCATGCTAATAAACCGTATTGGTTTCATTGGGCGACAGGGCTTGAGATGTCATTTCATCTCAATGTCGGGTAAAATTCCCACAAACTTGGAAGCAACGTCCCCAAAATGACCTTTACAGTGTTGACGGGGACGTTAAACCTCAAATCAAGTAAACAAACAAAACTTCATAAAAGGCCAAATATTCCAAAACCTTACAAATCCCCACCCCTAAACCATATATGTTCTTGTTCCTTATGATAAGAAGCATTAAGTGACACAAATCTTGGGGTCCCCCCAGATGTGCCGGGGACATGCCCCACCCCCTCCACTTCATAAAATGCCATTTATCTCAGAAACCATTCAGATCTCCACCCTAAACCATATATATTCTTGTTCCTTATGATAAGACGCACTCAGCGACACCAAGCTGAGGGTCCCCCGGGATGTGCCGGGGTCATGCCCCACCCCCTCCACTTCATATAAGGCCAAATATTCCAGAAACCTTACCGATTCCCACCCCTAAACCATTTATATTCTTGTTCCTTGTGATAAGACACATTCAGTGACACCAACATGGGGTTCCCCCAGGGCTCGCCCGGGCCATGCTCCATTCTTCAACTTCACAAAAGACCATATATCTGAGAAACTGTTCAGAGCCGTACCCCTAAGCCATATACATTCTTGTTCCTTATCATAAGATGCAATCATTGACACCAGCATGGGGTCCCCCGTGGTGCCACGGGCCATGCCCCACCCCTTTACTTAATTAAAAGCCATATATCTCAGAAACAGGTCAGATCCCCACCCCTTAACCATATATAATCTTGTTCCTTATGATAAGACCCCACTTCATAATAGGCCATATATCTCAGAAACTATTCACAACCCCACCACATAATCACATATATTCTTGTTCATTGTTATTAGACTAATTCAGTCAACCCATCTTGTGGGGTCTGCTTTGGCCTTATTTCTCTCATCCACTTCATAAAAGGGCCTCATATCTCAGAAACTGTTCAGCATTAGGTTGCATCAATCTTGGGCTTTTCTGGAATCCACCATGCCCGAATCCCTCCACTGCTTAAAAGGCCTTACATCTCAGGAGCCATACATATCCCACCGCTAAGTCATATATGTTTCTGTTCTTTTTATAAGACACATTTAGTGACACCAACCAGGGCTCCATTCGGTTCATGCCCCACCCTCACTACTATATAAAACACCTAATATTTCAGATACAGTCCACATGAGTGCTCATTTGGGAATTGGGACTTTATAATTGGCAGATTAAAATCATACCATGTTAAAATACATGTCTGTTATTGGGCAATGCCCATCTGAGCTCCGGTTTATGAAATTTGGCTCTTTGGTTTGTTTGCTATGGCAAGTTAAGAGTTTCCATTGACTTATAATGGGGAAAATTGAAAAATAGCATTTATGACTTTCAAGATATTTTGTCAAACGTATATAGAAATATTCCTTTAATAATGTTATTTTATGCCTATGGGTTGCCACAGATGGGAAATTGTCAGTTGTCATCTGTTGTCCTGCAACAACACATTCAAGCGACATCAGACCTCTGAAGCCACTAGGCTGATTGGGTCCAAATTTTATTTGTAGCATCCTTGGACTTAGGGCTGCCATGGTTAATTAAAATACTTTGCTGCCAGTCGGCAGTGCCCCCTGTGCTCTGGTGAGCATAGTGGCCCATGGACCTCTTGTTTACCTTGTCATCACCGTAGCCCCTTCAGTTTTGATCAGATCTTTCTGAAAATTATATATGTAAGGTTGCTGTGGATAACCTCGGATCAGTTCGAAAACCGGCCAAGTAGGCCTATTTGTCATAGAGTAACGTCCCTTTGATTGCTGAAAATGACGTTTTTTTACCTTGTCGTCCCCGTAGCCCTTTCAATTTTGATCGGATCTTTCTGAAACTTATATGTAATGTGGCTGGGGATAAAATCTCTGATGAGTTAGAAAAGCGGCAAAGTCGGCCCATTTATCATAGATTTACATCCCTTTTGATTGATGAAAATGTCGATTTTTGACCTTGTCATCACCGTAGCCCCTCTAGTTTTGATCGGACCTTTCTTAAACGTAAATATAAGGTGGCTGGGGATAAACCTCGGATGCGTTCGAAAACCATGTAAGTCCGCCCATTTATCATAGAGTAACATTCCTTTGATTGCTGAAAATGCCAATTTTTAGCTCACCATATCTGAAGGCTCCTGGGGAGCTTAAAGGATAGGCAGTTGTCATTCGTCTTCGTATGATGTCGTTGTCTGGCGTCAACACTTTCAAACGACATCTCCTCTGAAGCCACTGGGCCGATTGAGCCCAAATTTTACCTGTAGCATCCTTGGGCTGGGGGATTGAAAGTTTGTGTATTTTTATGATAATCGACTCGTTAGTTTGTTTGCTATGGCAATTGGTAGTTTCAATAGACTTATAATGGGGAAAATTGAAAAATGGCATTAACTGCTAAGTCATTGCAGATATTTTACAAAACTTTTATAGAAATGTTACTGGAGTCAACTTCTCTCAACCGTATGCTTTTATGCCTACATGGGGGTCCCACAGGTTGTGCCGGGGCCATACCCCACCCCCTCCACTTCATAAAAAGCAATATAACTCAGAAACCATTCTGATCCCCACCTCTAAACCATTATGATAAGACGCATTTAGTAACACCAACATTAGGGTCCCCCGGGATGCGCCGGGGCATGCGTCACCCCCTTCATTTCATATAAGGCGCAATATCTCCGAAACCTTACGGATCCCCCCTAAACCATATATATCCTTGTTCCTTATGCAGAGACGCATTCATTGACACCAACTTGGGGGTGGGGGGTCTCAGGGGATGCGCCGGGGCCTTGCCCCAACCCCATACTTCACAAAAGGCCATATATCTCAGAAACCTTTCGGATCCCCACCCATAAACAATATATATTCTTGTTCATTTTGATAAAACGCTTTCAGTAACACCAACCTGGGATCCCCCGGGATGGGCCGGGGTAATTCCTCACCTCTCCATTTCATAAAGGGCCCAGTATCTTGGAAACCTTACAGATCCCAACTCCTTTACTACATATATTCTTGTTCCTTATAAAGATACGCATTCACTGACACCAACCTCGGGGTCACCTGGGGTGCGCCGGGGCCATGAACCACCCCCTCCACTTCACAAAAGGCCATATATATCAGAAACTATTCAGATCCCCACCCCTAAACCATATATATTCTTGTTCCTTTTGATAAGATGCATTCAGTGACATTAACCTGGGGGTCCCCAGGGATGTGCCGGGATCATGTCCCACCCCCTCCATTTCATAGAAGGCCCAATATCTCGGGAACCTCATGCATCCCCACCTCTCTATCATATATATTGTTGTTCCTTATGAAAAGTCTTATTCATTGACACCAACCTGGGGATCTCCCGGGTCAAGCCAGGTCCTTGCCCCACCCCATCCACTTCACAAAAGGCCATACATGTATATCTCAGAAACCGTTCAGAGCCCCACCCCTCAACCATATATATTCATCTTCCTTATGAAAGACACATTCTGTAGTGCACGGGCCATTGCCCCACTTCTTTACTTCATTAAAAGCAATAAATCATTCAGATCCCCACCCCTAAACTATATATAATCTTGATCCTTATGATAGGGCTCATTCAATCACACCAGCCTGGGGGTCTCTTTGTGCTGGGAAAATGTGCCCGATCCCTCAACTTCATAAAAACCGATTTATTCAGAAACCAATCAAATCCCCATCCCAGAATTCTATAATTCTTGTTCCTTATCTATAGCACACCAACTTGGGAGTCCACAGGGGCCATTCCTCTCCTCTCTACTTCATAGAAAGGCCTCATATATCAGAAACCATTCAGATTTCCACCCATATACCATCTAATTCCTGGTCCCTATGATACGACACATTTAGGGACAACAATCTTGGGCTTTCCTGGGATCAATAGGGCATGCCCCAACCCATCCACCGCTTAAGAGGCCTTATATTTCTGACATACATATCCCCACTTATATATATTCTTGTTCCTTACGATTAAACACATTTAATGATACAAGCCGGGGATCCATTGGGTCCATGCCCCACCTCCTCTACTTCATAAAAGGCCTTATATTTCAGATACTGAGTCCACATGGGTGATCATTTGGATATGGGGTTCATTTGAGAGATTTAATAATTGGTAGATTAAAATGATGCCATGTTAAAATACATGGCTGCCATTGGGCAGTGTGCACCTGAGCTCTGGTAAGCATTGTGGCCTATGGGCCTCTTGTTTTCGAAATCGATTGAAAACTTTGGTCGCTATGGCAACCACAAGGTCCTATAGACTTACAATTGGATAATGCTTGTACTCACGTTAGCACCATCAGTTTTGATCGGATCTTTCTGAAATTTATACATACATAGATTTGGGATGAAAGCTTGGATGAGTTCGAAAACTGGCAAGGTCGGCCCGTTGATTTTAGAGTGACATTCCCTTGATTGCTTTTGACTTTGTCATCATCGTAGTCCCGTCAGTTTCGATTGGATATTCCTGAAACTTATAAGCAAGTAAGTTAGGGAAAAAGTTAGAACTAGCGTTGTCGGTCAATTACCAACGGAGTTATGTCCCCTACTTTGCTGAAAATGCTTATTTTTGACCTTATCATAACTGTCATCACTGTAGCCGCTTCAGTTTTGATCACATCTCCTTGAAACTTACAAAAAGTAAGTCAGGTATACAAGCTCAGAGAAGTTCAACAACTGTTTTTTTGATCTTGTCATCACCGTAGCCCCTACAGTTTTCAGAGAAACTTTTTGAAAGTAAGCAATGGATACAACTTCGGTTCAGTTAAAAAATTGGTGAGGTCGGCACATATTTCAGAGAGTAAAGTCCCTTTTGCTTACAAAAAATGCCTATCTTTGAACTTGTCGTCACTGTACGTATGTTTCTCATCGCTCTAGCGCCTACATTTCTCTTCCGATTTCAATACAACTTTACAGACATGTTCCGTATGACAATATCTCGAGTAAAATCGACATTCAAGGATGTGGTCTCAAGGTTAAGGTCCCTGAGGCTATTTTTAGAAAACATTTTGTCATAGCTCTAGTGCCTACACTTCTTCACTGATTTCAATATAACTTTACACAAACGTTCCTTTTGACAATATCTTGAGCGAGTTTGACTTTGACTTGGACTTTGATTCTGATTTGGTTTCAAAATTCAATGTTGGACTTAAAACACATCTGCTACTAGGCCTATCGGAACCCGAATTCTGTGGTGACTTTGTATATAAATATATAGTATATAAAAATACATGCCTGTAATGACTTAAGTACCCAAATTCGTAAAACCGTTCGTCGATATATAAAGATTGGGTACAACATAAATGTTATAAAACAGACTGCATGCATGGTGGTTAACCCAATCACGGTGGGCAACATTGCTTCTCTCTTTGATTGCACACCGGTGGGTCGGGCCTAAGATTATATGACGGTTCCAGCGTAAAACATTAATGGATTTTATTTTAATATTCTTTATGTTGGTTGTCGCCTGATGCTCCGTCTTTGGTCGGGCCCCTCGGAGACTAACTGTTAGTTTTCTTTTGCTCCAGCAATTCTGTTGTTGTATGCTGTCGAGTCCTCAACCTTGTTTCATCTCTGTAGTTTTTTCTTTTGTATGTTCTTGGAGATGTTACACTGATGAGTTAGGAAGCCTTCATACGGACTAAACAAAACTAGTGTATACCGCGACAGAGGTAAGGGCGAGGATTATGGCCATTAATATCGATTTGAGCCCCCCCCCCCCCCCCATGGAATTCTTTCCACTAACCGTTCCAAGGCGGTTCTATTGTGGCGGTTTATTTATGTTGTTGTTTGTTACTAACTGTGTGTATGACTTGTGTTTTTTTTTTTTTTGGATGGCCATTTGTCCATTTTATGGGAAAGTAACTGTCCTTATGGCATTCCTTTGTTTAGGTTTCCATTATGGTCTGGTCGCTTCATGTTTATGTTTCTTTCCCTTTGGTGTCTTTGATGGGTGGAGTAAGTTAATTGTATCGATTCCTGATCTTTGTTTTACTTCTATTTGAATTCCAATGGGTGGGTCAGGCCTCAGACTCTATGACGGTTCCAGTGTTAAGGCTTATGTTGGTTGGTACCTGATGCTCTGTCTCTGGTCGGGCCCATCGGAGTCTAACTGTTGCTTTCTTTTAACTCCAGCATTTCAGTGGTTTCTTGCTGATGAGTCCTCACCGTAGTTTCATCTCTGCGGTTGTTTGATTTTTTTGTTCGCGGTGATATTTCACTGATGAGTTAGGAGACCTTTATATGCACTGAAAAAATTGTTTGTCTTAAGGGCGGGGATGTTGGCCACGTAAAATCGATTTAATCCCCCAGTGGAATTCGAATCCGCTGACCGTTCCATGGCACTTCTTCTGTCGCGGTTTATTTTTGTTATGGTTTGTCTTTTGGTGTTTGTTTTGTCGCTGGGTTGGTATCTCTACTGGTAGATGATTCGTTCGTCCCCGAGGGTATCATCAGCTCAGTATGAGTTCCTTAGTGCTGAGGTTGATACTGCAGTGTTGACGTCAGCACTCAAGTACTGATTTAAATAACTATATTATAACTATAAAATGCTAAGTTTTCTAAATCTAAGACTGACTTGTCAGGTGAGACATGTATCTTAGCGGATTTGGTAACACGTTTTGTTATATTTTAAATATTGAAAGTTTCACTACTTTGGATATCTCCTTCCTGATGCCCGGGACTTCCGTGGAGCGTGGGCCATTTTTGCTGATGTTGGCTCTGTTTGGGACGTCTATCTGGATCGGGCGTCTCTTGCCTGATGCCTCCAGCTGACGTGTCTCATGAGCTACGTCGGTCGGTGTGTGCTCGGAGGGGATGTGCTGTGTTTGCCGGGTCTTGTCCATCATCCGTTTCGGTTTCAAAACTTTTGAGTTTAGACACACTGATGAAGATTAAATATCCGAAAGGACTCTATGTCACTTAATTTTGTAAAGTTACACCTTAATTATATTATTTTGGATAGCCTATTGACGATTCTGTGGGAAAGTAACTGCTCTTTTGTCTTTCCGCTATTTGTACTTCCATTAGGGTTTGTTGTTTAATGTTTGTGCTTCATTCCCTTTGGCGTCTCTTATGGGATCTGTAGGTTGATAGTATCGATTCCTGGTCATTGCCTTCACTTCTGTTTTGAAGGTTGTGGGCCCAAGGTCACTGTGGTTATTTTTTAGAAAAGCTTTGTCATCCCTCTAGCGCCTACATATATTGACCGATTTCAATATAACTTCACACAAATGTTCATTTTGGCAATTTCTGGAGCAAGTTCGAGTTTCAATGTCGTGGCCTCAATGTCAATGCCACTGTGGCTATGTTTAGAAAAACATTGACATCGCTCTAGCGCCTACAATTCTTGACCAATATCAATATGATTTCACACAAATGTTCCTAATGACAATATCTAGGACGAGTTCGGCTTTCAAGGTCGTGTCCTCAAGGTCAAGGTCACTGTTGCTATTTTTTGAAAATTTTTGTTATTGCACTAGGGCTTACACTACTTGACTGATTTCAACAAAGCTTCAAACAAATATTCCTTACGACAATATCTCGAGCGAGTTCGACTTTCATGGTCTTGGCCTCAAGGTCAACGTCACTGTGGCTTTTTTTAGAAAAACATTGTCATCGTTCCAGCCCCTACATTTCTTGACCGATTTCAATATATCTTCACACAAATGTTCCTTAGGACAATATCTAGAGCGAGTTCGATGGCCTGAAGGTCAAAGTCACTGTGGCTGTTTTAGATAAATTTTGTCATCGCTCTAAGGCTTACATTTCTTGACCGATGTCAATATAACTTCACAAAAATGTTCCTAATGACAATATCTGGAGCAAATTGGACTTTAAAGGTCGTGGCCTCAAGGTAAAGGTCACGGTGGCTATTTATAGAAAACCTTTGTCATCGCTCTAGGGCCTACATGTCTTGACTGATTTTAATGTAACTTCACACAATGTTCCTTTTGACAATATCTCAAGCGAGTTCGACTGTCAAGGTCTTGGCCTCAAGGTCAAGGTCACTTTTGCAATGTTCAGTAAAACGTTGTCATCGCTCTAGGACCTACATTTCTTGTTAATTTCAATATAAGAGCGCACAAATGTTCCTTATGACAATATCTCGATTGAGTTTGACTTTCAAGGCGGTTGCGTAAAGGTCAATGTCACTGTGGCTAGTTTTAAAAAATGCCATTGCTCTGAGGCCTACATTTCTCGACCGATTTCAATATAACATCACACAAATGTTCCTAATGACAGTATCTCGAGCATGTTCGACTTTCAAGATCACGGTCACTGTAGTTATTTATAGAAAAACCTTTTAAATCACTCTAGCGCCTACATTTCTTGACCGATTTCATAGACGCCATTCTGATTTAATTTCAAAATTCAATATTGGACTTAAATCTCTTCTGCAACAAGGTCTATCGGAACCCGAATTTTATGGTGACTTAGAATATAAATTCAGAAAAATATATAACCGCAATGACTTCAGCACCCAATTTCGTAAAATCATTCTTCGATATAAAAAGATTGGGTACAACATGGATATTATACGACAGACTGCATGCATGGTAGTTAACCCAATCACGGTTGGCAACTTTGCTTCCCTCTTTAATTGCACGCCGGTGGGTCAGGCCTCAGATTCTATGACGGCTCCAACGTAAAGGCTTATTGAAAATTAAAGAGATAATGTTGGTTGGTGCCTGATGCTCTGTCTCTGGTCGGGCTCATCGGAGTCTAACTGTTGGTTTTCTTTTGCTACAGCATTTCAGTGGTTTCTTGCTGTCGAGTCCTCACCGTTGTCTCACCTCTGTGGTTCTTTGATTTCTGTGTTCACGGAGATGTTGCACTGATGAGTTAGGAGGCCTTCATGCGGACTGAACAAATTATTTGTCTAAATCGCGACGGAAGTAAAGGCGAGGATTGTGGCCACGTAAAATCGATTTAAGCCCCCCAGTGGAAATCTTCCACTGACCGTTCCAAGGCGGCTCTTCTGTGGCGATTTATTTATGTTGTTGTTTGTTACTTACTGTGTGTATCACTTGTGTCTTTTAATTTTGGATGGCCATATGGCCATTTTGTGGGAAAGTAACTGTCCATATGGCCTTCCTTTGTTTAGGTTTCCATTATGGTCTGGTCGCTTATTGTTTGTATTTCTTTCCCTTTGGTGTCTTTTATGGATGGAGTAAGTTAATTGTATCTATTCCTGATCTTTGTTTTACTTCTACTTTTCAATATAGCTTCTCACAAATGTTCCTTAAGAAATATCTGGAGCGTTATCGATTTCAAGGTCATGACCTTAAGGTCAAGGTCACTGTCGCTATTTTTAGAAAAACTTTATCATCACTCTAGCGCCTACATTTCTTCACTGATTTCAATATAACTTCACACAATGTGGCTATTTTTAGATAAACTTTATCATCGCTCTAGCGTCCATATTTCTTCACTGATTTCAGAATACTTCACACAAATGTTCATTATGACAGTATCTCGAGCGAGTTTGACTTTCAGGGTCCCCGGCAAAGGTCATGGTCAATGGCTATTTCTAGAAAACCTTTTAATGAGCTCTAGTGCCTACATTTTATGATAGATGTTAATATCACTTCACTCAAAAATTCGACTTTCATGATCCTAAGATCAAGGTCAGGGTCACTCTGGATATTTTTTAGAAAAAAAAAACTTTGTCATCGCTCTACTTGACATTGTCATCATCATAAGTCCCTAAGTCTTGCTAGGATCTTCCTGAAACTTACATATAAGGTAGAGATAAAAGCTTGTTTGCAAACTAACATTGTTGGCACATTACTCAAAGAGTTAAGTACCCTTCGTTCTGAAAATACCTATTTTGTACCGTGTCATCACCATAAGTCCTTTAGTTTTGATTGAATCTTCCTGACACTAGCATGTTATAGGTAGGTTGGGAATGATAGTTCGGATGAGTTTAAGAAGTGGTGATGTCTGCCTATCTCACATAGAGTTCCATCCCCTTGAATGCTGAAAAAAAAACTGTTTTTGACCTTGTCATCAGGATAAATCCTCAGGTTAAGATTGGAACTTCGTGAAACTTTGAATCTGTTAGCTGAGGTGAGCGATATAGAACTACCATGGTGGTCTCGTTTATGTTACTAGTTTTGTGTAACTATTTATAATTTACATTTATCTTACACTTAACTAAAATATCACCGAGTAGTAATATTATTTTTATCTTGCAGGATTGCTATGTAATATATATTTGTGATGTTGTTCGTAATATCTGTGATCTTTGTTGTAACTGTATACATGTACTGGTATAGTCTTGGTGTATGTTTGTCAACAAAACAGCCCCAGGCTAATGTCAATTTGTTGTCACTTATGAATGTCGACTTTAAATAAAGCTTTTGGAATCTTGTATTTTTCACGAACGCTGTAGATAGAATGTCAATAAATATGTTCAAGAAAGGGTTATCCTTTGGAAGCAACTGATAAGACTTATAATACGTGTTCATTCAATCTATCTCATAAATATTGTGATTTTGTATCTGTATGTGACTTAAGACTGTATAAAAATTATGTGGGTAACGCCCTTTCAAGATTATTTCATTTATATCGAGTCGATCGTAAAGCATAGGTGGGCGAACACCGGAGTACCCGAAGAAAAAATATCTGACCTTCCTTTGCAAAACATGGCGTCTTACATGTCACCAGAGCAAGACTCGAACCCCAGTGGTGAGAGACCTAATGATTAAGAGTCAGTGCTCTTATCTACTAAGCCAAGAAAACCCCTGTAAAAGGTGTGAATGATATTTAATAATATAGTAGCATATGTTTTTTCCCAATTTAGTAACGCTGGTTTTGATAATAAAGAAGAGAACCATTTTTGTGGAGAATGGTAAATTGAATAATGAGAGGTGTGAACCATTGTTCATCAGTTCTTTGTGTTTGCCCTTGGTTGTTCCCAGCTTTTTAAAAGTTTTAACGTTCTTTATAAACAAGAGGAAAAAAATAAACGGTAAAAATAATCAAACACTGACCTTTCCAAGGCGGTTCTTCTGTCGCGGTTCATTTTTGTTATGGTTAGTCTTTGGGTGTTTGTGTCGCTTATATTATTTTGTTTTGGATAGCCAATTGGCCATTTTGTGGGAAAGTAACTGTCCTTTTGGCTTTCCGCTATTGGTGTTTCCATTACGGTCTGTTGTTCATGTTTGTATTTCTTTCCTTTTGTTGTATTTAATGGGAGCTGTAAATTAATTGCATCTATTCCTGATCATTGCCTCCACTTCTCTTTTACATATACGACTTGCATATTATTTTGATGTTGTGAGACATAAAATACGACTTATTACACTTGTTTATTTATTTTTCCAAATATAACAAATGCCGTTTGGCGATTCGTTTGTTTCCTGAAATCAATGGCGTTGGTTTTGATAATATGTTTTCAGTTTCTTCAGTACTACGCCTTTGTGATACTTTCCGGTGATGCTTTAGCCCTTTTTTCACCGGCACTTTTAGTGCGACTCCTTCACCAGAGAAGAAGATTGCATACAAAACCTTTTTACTAGAAGAACGTTTGACAATAATTGCGAGTTGGCTGTGTTTAGTGGCCCAGATCTTATTGCTCACCTTTCTGACGGGCTCAAAATGATGAACCTAGGTTTCATCACATGTGACTGCACTGGCAAACGGCTTTTTGTCATATTTTGTAAACATTTGAAGCAGTTTTTGGCCACTTTAACCCTTTGTCTCTTATCTTGTCAGTCAACAGAAGTGGCATCCTTCTAGCAGAAACCTTTCTGACTTTCAAATACTCCTTCAAAATAAGGTGAACCGTTGATAGCTGTATGCCTACCTTTCGTGCAATATCACGAACTGTAAATCTCCTTCAATAGTTTCCTTTATTTAGGGAATGATTTCTTTTCGAGATGTAGATTTTGACCAACTTGATTTCGGTGCCATTTTGAAGGACTCAACACCAGACTCCAATTTCTGTTCCACCATAAGACACACAAGAAGGTCCAAAAGCAGTTGAAATTTCAGCCATCACCTTCTTCAAAGAACAACCACGTTTTGAGCAAACTTTTGGATATACATATATTCTATAATAGGGTTATCATTTGGAAGCAAGGAATACACAACAGAACTGGAAAATATGAAGTGAACATGTTTTCTGGACCAGACTAGCTAGTTTCGGCCAATTAGGCCTCATTAGTGATCAGTAGGGCAGGGAGGCTGTATTTCAACTTTTTAGTGGACGCTTCTACCAACCATGTTTACTGCAGTGATCAATGACTGCGTGTATTCAACTGGCAAATTATATGTCTCACACTCGAAAACATGTTTAAGAGCAAATAGGGGACACTGTCCGACTGCGCTTAATTTTAGCGAGACATGGTCATTCTTTATTCTTCTAGAACCGGCTAATCCTGTCGTCCAGCCTGCCAAGATAGGCAAAATGGATGGGAAGGTTTCTGATATTGTATCGCGCTTGCGGAAGACATGGTTGCGAAGGTTGAATTGAATATGTTCTAGAAAGAGTTATCCTTTGGAAGCAACGAATACACTACAGAACTGGAAAAATATGAAGTGTACATGTTTTCTGGGCCAGACTATCTAGTTTCGGCCAATTAGGCATCATCAGTGATCAGTAGGGCAGGGGGCTGTATTTCAACATTTTAGTCGACGCTTTTACCAACCATGTTTACTGCAGGGATCAATGACTGCGTGTATTCAAATGGCAAATTATATGTCTCACACTCGAAAACATGTTTAAGAGCAAATAGGGGACACTGTCCGACTGCGCTTAATTTTAGCGAGATATGGGCATTTTTTATTCTTCTAGAACCGGCTAATCCTGTCGTCCAGCCTGCCAAGATAGGCATAAAGGATGGTAAGGTTTCTGATATTGTATCGCGCTTGCAACAGACAAGGTTGCGAAGGTTGTATTGAATATGTTCTAGAAAGAGTTATCATTTGGAAGCCAAGAATACACTACAGAACTGCAAAAATATGAAGTGTACATGTTTTCTGGGCCAGACTAGCTAGTTTCGGCAAACTAGACCTCATCAGTGACCCTCAAATATTTTCAAAATTCCACAATAGAATCAATGACCCAAAGGTCAAGAGAATATAAACTACACTATAATGACTTCTCGCATGCAATGGGAAACTGGCCTTCCAACGAAAGAGACCTGTGCAATTTGATTGAAGAAAATAATAAGTTTCCCTACGACCATGCACCCGAACTCACGATTTGCCAGGAACATCTCGCCATGACGGAGAAGGCAATACCAAATACACCAGACAGCAGGTCTTTGGCGTCGTAAAGCAATACTGGGATCGAAAAAAGCAAACGCTTAAATGCAACAAGTGGTATAGCCCAGCCCTCATCCGAACCCGAAAGCAAAGAAGTAACAGCAATCGCAACACAATCCAATAAACTGGACACAGGATAGATATTTACGTTATCCATGTCTAGAGAAAAACTTTATGAATTTCACAGATATCGCGTTCAACAAAAATTGGTTCAAAGGTTTATATTATTTTGTGAGAAAATATAATTGAGATAATGCTCTTATCGTGGCAGTATCAGTCCAACAATGCAAGCAATTTAAAGTGATAGAGGCTTCTGGAGGGCTACTGCACAACAGTCCGGTTATGACCAAGTCGTGTGCAAGCAAATTGCCAGTCCCTGTTATTGCCAATTCTTGCGTCATATAACTTAGGTTAACAGGTTATGTTTGTCACATCATTTAAGCACCATTTAGAAATATGACGATATTTTAATAAGTAATTTGGTTATATAATACTCGTCTTTATGTTCTTTCACCGCGTTATTATAACTATATTAACGTGTTTAAACTATATTTAGATTTCATGATTTCTTTCTCCAAGTGAACGTCTCTTGAAATCATGGGTGCCACTTATAGGGCAAAACATGGGTGCCACTTCTAGTGTGGTTAAGCGTCTTTGGTTTATCGATCACTCCTGTCATAAGAATGAGATGTTCGATTAAATACTTGAAAACGCGTTATATTCCTACAGCGTACGTTTGTCTTTTTACAAATCAATGAAAAAAACTGCCATTTATCAGCTTTCACCTTTCCTTAATTTGACATCCTTTAATGGTTTGATTACGATCTAGTTGTTTTGTATTTGTGTTTCTTTCTCTTTGGTGTCTCTGATAGGAGCTGTGGATTAATTGTATTGATTCCTGATAATTGCCTTATATTTCCATTTTGCATATGAGGGCTGTTTTGTGTGTGCCGTGTGCTGGCTGTAAATTGTCTACCCGTAAATGCATTTAATGCTCTCATTTTTCCAATCCTCAGGGATTGCATTTACAATTGCTTTTCACCGTTCCTTAATTTGACATCCTTGGATGTTTCCATTAGGGTATAGCTATTTCATGTTTTTGTTTCCGTCCCTTTGTTGTCTCTGATAGGAGCTCTTGGTAAATTGTATCGATTCCTGATCATTATCGTCACTTGTATTTTGCATATCAACGATGTTTGCGCCGTGTGCTGGCTGTTAATGGTCTCCCCGTACATGCATTTAATGCTCTAATTTTTCCAATCCTCAGGGATTGCATTTACAATTGCTTTTCACCGTTCCTAAATTTGACATCCTTTGATGTTTCCATTTGGGTCTAGTTGTTTCATGTTTTGGTTTCTGTCCCTTTGGTTTCTCTGATTTGAGCCGTGGGTTGATTGTATCGATTCCGGATCACTTCCTTCACTTCTATTCGACAGGCTTTCCACGAGAAACCGATATTCAAGAACTGACGCCCTATCCAATGGGCAACCTAATTTGATGAGTTGACCTAATATGTGCGCCTAAGTAATAGAAATAGAGCAGTGTCACAAGATTTGTTGATATACTTCCAGGGGCTTGCCCCGAGAAGTGTTTCTGCAAACATCGAGTGACAGTTCTGTATATGTTATGTATTATGGTCAACCAATCATTTTTAAATTTGTTTTAATTGAGCATGCAATAGTCACCCAATGATGTTTCTCTTTCAGATTGGGCGGCCCCTGCCCATCGAGACTTGAAGAAGTAGATGGGCTGCATGATGCTTCCACGCAGAGCTGAAACCGATCCGCACACGAGTACTGGTAAACCGCTTACAGGATCTAAGCCTGCCCAGGAAAAACGGTGCGTGTCGGCCCGTCCATGCTAATAAACATTTATGGTTTCATTGGGCGGCAGGGCTTGAGATGTCATTTCATGGCGATATCGGGTAAAAGTCCCACAAAAATGGGAAGCAACGTCTCCAAAATGACCTTCAGTGTTGACGGGGACGTTAAACCTCAAATCAAACAAACAATCAATTTTTTTCGGAATCGGAGCCAGCAATTAGTAAATATGTTCTATAAAAGGGTCATCCTTTGGAAGCAAGGAATACACCACAGAAGTGAAAAATATGGAGTGTACATGTTTTCTGGGCCAGACTAGCTAGTTGCGGCCAATTAGGCCTCATCAGTGATCCTCTGATATTTTCAAAAACCCGAATTTTATGGTGACTAAGTATATAAATTTAGAAAAATATATTACCTCAATGACTTCAGCACCCAATTTCGTAAAATCATTCTTCGTTATAAAAAGATTGGGTACAGCATAAATGTTATACGACAGACTGCATGCATGGCAGTTAACCCAATCACGGTTGACAACTTTGCTTCCCTCTTTAATTGCACGCCGGTTGGTAGGGCCTCAGATTCTATGACAGTTCCAACGTAAAGGCTTATGTTGGTTGGTACCTGATGCTCTGTCTCTAGTCGGGCCCATCGGAGTCTAACTGTTGTTTTTTTTTTTTTTTTGCTCCAGAATTTCATAGGTTTCTTGCTGTCGATTCCTCGCCGTTGTTTCATCTATGTCGTTGTTTGATTTTTATGTTCACAGAGATGTTGCACTGATGAATTGTTTTTTATGTGGACTGAACCAATTATTTGTCTTATTCGCGACGGAAGTAAGGGCGAGGATTGTGGCCACGTAAAATCGATTGAAGCCCCAAAGTGGAATTTGTTTCCGCTGATCGTTCCAAGGCGGTTCCTCTGCCGCGGATTATTTTTGTTATGGTTTGTCGTTTGGTGTTTGTGTCGCTTATATTATTATCCCCTCGCACAACATAGTTGTGAGGGGGGATATAGCATTTGACCCGTAAGTACGTACATACGTACGTAAGTACGTACGTACTTTTGTCATCGCTCTAGCGCCTACATTTCTTGACCGATTTTAATATATCTTCACATGAATGTTCCTTATGACAATATCTCGAGCGAGTTTGACTTTCAAGGTCATTACCTCAAGGTCAAGGTCACCACTGTGGCTATTTTTAGAAAAACATTGTCATTGCTCTAGCGCCTTCATTTCTTCACCAATTTCAATATAACTTCGCACAAATGATCCTTATAAAAATATCTCGAGCGAGTTCGACTTTCAAGGTCATGACCTCAAGGTCAAGGTCACTGTGGCTATTTTTTAGAAAAACTTTGTCATTGCAGTAGCGCCTACATTTCTTCACCAATTTCAATATAACTTCACACAAATGTTCCATATAAGAATATCAAGTCTTAGAGCGAGTTCGACTTTCAAGGTCATGGCCTCAAGGTCAAGGTCACAGTGGTTACTATTAGAAAAAAACTTTGTCATCGCTCTAGCGCCTATATTTCTTCACTGATTTCAATATAACTTCACACAAATGTTTCTTATGACAATATCTCGAGCGTGTTCGACTTTCAAGGTCATGACCTCAAGGTCAAGGTCACTGCGGCTATTTTAAGAAAAACTTTGTCATCGTTCTAGCGCCTACATTTCTCCACCAATTTCAATATAACTTCACACAAATGTACCGTATAAAAATATATCGAGCGTGTTTGACTTTCAAGGTCATGGCCTCAATGTCAAGGTCACTGTGGCTATTTTTAGAAAAACCTGATCATCGGTCTAGCGCTGACATATCTTCACCAATTTCAATATTACATCGCACAAATGTTCCTTATGACAATATCTCTAGCAAATTCCACTTTCAAGGTCAAGTTCACTGTGGCTATTTTAGAAAAACTTTGTCATCCCTCTAGCGCTTACATTTCTTCACCAATTTCAATATAACTTCACAAAAATGTTCCTTATGACAATATCTCGAGCCATTTCGACTTTCAAGGCCAAGGTCACTATGACTATTTCTAGAAAAAAACTTTGTCATCGCTCAATCGCCTACATTTGTTCACTGATTTCAATATAACTTCACACAAATGTTCCTTATGACAATACCTAGAACGAGTTCGACTTTCAAGGTGAAGGTCACTGTGGCTTTTTTTAGAAAAACTTTGTTATTGGTTTAAACAATATTTATTCATTTCATTTCGACAAGTCAATTCGAACAGTACAAGTACAATTTACAATGACAGGATTTGAAAACAAGCGAAACGCTTATACTAATAATCTCCTGATGACAATAACTTTGTTATTGCTCTAGTGCTTACATTTTTTTCACCAATTTCAATATTACTTCATACAAAGGTTCCTTATAACAATATCTCTAGCGAGTTCCACTTTCATGGTCAAGGTCACTGTGGCTATTTTTAGAAAAACTTTGTCATGGCTCTATCGATTACATTTCCTCACCAATTTCAATATAATTTGACACAAATGCTCCTTATGACAATATCTCCAGCGAATTTGACTTTAAAGGTCAAGGTCACTATGGCTATTTTTAGAAAAACGTTGTCATCGCTCTAGCGACTACATTTCTTCACTGATTTCAATATAACTTTACACAAATGTTCCTTATGACAATACCTCTAGCGAGTTTGACTTTCAATGTCAAGGTCACTGTGGCTATTTTTTGAAAAACTTTGTCATTGCTCTAGCGCTTACATTTTTGCATTAATTTCAATATAACTTCACACAAATGCTCCTTATGACAATATCTCGAGCTGTTTCGACTTTCAAGGTCAAGGTCACTGTGGTTTTTTTAGAAAAAACTTTGTCATCGCTCTAGCGCCTACGTTTATTGATGGATTTTAATAGAACTTCACACAAATGTTTCTTATGATAATATCTCGAGTTGCTTTGACTTTCAATGTCATGACCTCAAGGTCAATGTCACTGTGGCTATTTATAGAAAAACTTTGTCATCGCTCTACCTCCTACATTTATTAACAGATTTTAATATTACTTCACACAAAAGATGCTTATGATAATATCTTGAGCAAGATCTACTTTCGTGGTTATGGCCTCAAGTCAATGTCACTATGGCTATTTTTAGAGAAACATTGTCTTCACTCTAGAACGTATATTTATCGATGGATTTTTAAACAAACTTTACACAAATGTTGCATACGATAATATCTCAAGCAAGTTGGACTTTTGCCATTTCAGTGTTTTACACACACGAAGTTGTCTAGTTCGAGGGAATTTTTTATCGCATGTGATGCCTTGTTTTATTTTGGATAGCCTACTGGCCATTTTGTGGGAAAGTAATTTTCATTTTGGCTTTCCGCTATTTGTGTTTCCATAATGGTCTGTTGTTTCATGTTTGTGTTTCTTTGCCTTTGGTGTCTCTAATGGCAGCTGTGGGTTAATTGTATCGATTTCGTATCATTGCCTCTACTTTTACTGTGATAAGGAAGAATGGCGTCCATTTTGAAGCAATAATCAACAGAACAATTATATGCTTGACCTGTATGTCACACATCTAACAATTTTAATCTCTAAGCACGGAATCCCATTCAGCATCTTCTGGATAAATGTGCAGTACACATTAACTAAACTAACAAGACCGGGGGTGAGACTGCGCAGAACGGATCATGCTTTCTGAAATCACAAACAAGAATGAGTTCATAAATCTTTCTGGATATACACCAAGAACAGTGTGCATACACTGAGAAATAAAACACCTTTTCTGTGACAAAGGAAAAGAAATCAGGACTACAAATAACAGGACACTGTATGTTTTCCTCGTTGACGCATATACATGATACTTAGTGTAAAGTCATCAGAACTAGACAGTGCCATTCAAAGGAATGCCAACAACATTTTTACATGAAATGTTGCAAAAATGCAAACCCCCATTACTGCTCCTTGTCAGGAGCTCTTAACAATGAATTGCCTGTATTCTCAGTGATCTTGTTTCTCTTTGTTTAAATCAAAACAAATTACACCCATAATCTGATTTGACATGTTCGTGGTAAATTGTATTAAGTTATACAACACTTACAGCCATAGTTAACCAAAGTAAACCATAGTTAACCAACTGGCCTAAGCACCGCCTAACCCACTTTGTCTTCAAATCGCAAGTTAGTGAAAATAACCACTTGACAACGTCAAATGAAAACAGTAGGCCATGATACAATGATGTTTTCACAATCCGAGTGAATCAGTTATGTTCATTTTTAGGATTGTTTACTTCTTTGAATTTCGGTTTTACTTCCTTGTCATTTCTGTTTTTAGCTCACCTGTCACGTAGTGACAAGGTGAGCTTTCCGGATCACTTTTTGTCCGTCGTCCGTCGTGCGTGCGTACGTGCGTGTGTGCGTGTGTGCTTAAACTTTTTCTTCAAATGACATCTCCTCCTAAACCACTGAACGGATTTTGACCAAACTTCACAGGAATGATCCTTAGATGGTCCCCTTTCAAAGTTGTTCAAATGGTTCCGGTCCATTGCACGTCTAGGTCACAGGAGCTAAAAAAAATTTAAACGAAAACTTTAAAAATCTTCTTCTCTGAAACCGCTGAAAATATATTCTCGATATTTTGTATGGAGCTTCATCTAGTGGACCTCTACGAAGATTGTTCAAATTATAGCACTGGGGGCCAAAATGCCCCCGCCCCGGAGGCATTTGGTTTTACATAGGCTTATTTGGAGAAAATCATTAAAAAATCTTCTTCTCTGAAACCAAAAGGCCTAGGTCTTTAATATTTGGTGTGAAGCTTTACCTGGTGGACCTCTACTAAGGTTGTTCAAATTATAGCCTTGGGGCCAAAAATGCCCCCGCCCCGGGGGCCTTTGGTTTTACTTAGGCTTATACAGGGAAAATCTTTAAAAATCTTCTTCTCTGAAACCGCCAGGCCCAGATCTTTGATATTTGGTGTGAAGCTTCATCTAGTGGACCTCTACCAAGATTGTTCAACTTATAGCCCTGGTGGCCAAAATGCCCCCGTCCCGGGGGCCAATGGTCTTACATAGGCTTATATAGGGAAAATCATTAAAAAAATCTTCTTCTCTGAAACCACAAGGCCCACGTCTTATTTTTTTGTGTGAAGCTTTACCTGGTGGACCTCTACTAAGATAGTTCAAATTATAGCCTTAGGGCTAAAAATGCCCCCGCCCCTGGGCCTTTGGTTTTACATAGTCTTATACTGGGAAAATATTTAGAAATCTACTTCTCTGAAACCTCAAGGCCCAAATCTTTGATATTTGGTGTGAAGCTTCATCTGGTGGACCTCTACGAAGATTGTTCAAATTATAGCCCTGGGGGCCAAAATGCCCCCGCTCCGGGGGTCTATGGTTTTACTTAGGCTTATATAGGGACAATCATTAAATAATCTTCTTCTCTGAAACCACAAGGCCCAGGTCTTTAATATTTGGTGTGAAGCTTTACCTGGTGGACCCTTACTAAATTTGTTCAAATTATAGCCTTTGGGCCAAAAATGCCCCTGCCCCGGGGGGGGGGGGGGCCTTTGGTTTTACATAGGCTTATACAGGGAAAATCTTTAAAAGTATTCTTCTCTGAAACCGCAAGGCCCAGATCTTTGATATTTGGTGTGAAGCTTCATCTAGTTGACCTCTTTCAAGATTATACCAATTATAGCCCTTGGGCCGAAAATGGCCCCACCCTTGGACTCTTTGGTTTTTCATAGGCTTATATAGGGAAACCTTTAAAAAATCTTTTTCTCTGAAACCACAAGGCCCAGGTCTTTGATATTTGGTATGAAGCTTCACCTAGTGGACCTCTACCAAGATTCTTCAAATTATAGCCCTGGGGCTAAAAATGCCCCCGCCGAGGGGTCTTTGGTTTTACCTAAGCTTATGCAGACGAAATATTTAAAACTTTTCTTCTCTGAAACCGCAAGGCCCAGGTCATTGATATTTGGTATGAAGCTTAATCTAATGGACCTCTACCAAGATTGTTCAAATTATAGCTCTGGGGCCAAAAATGCCCCCGCCCCGGGGGCCTTTGGTTTTACATTGGCTTATATAGGGAAAATCTTTAAAAAATTCTTCTCAGAAACTGCAAGGCCAAGGTCTTAGATATAACGGTGAAGCTTCATCTATTGGACCTCTATCAAGATTTTCAAATTATAGCCCCTAGGACCAAAAAAGCCCCCACCCCGGGACCCTTTGGTTTTTCATAGTCTTAATTAGGGAAAATATTTAAAATTCTTCTTCTCTGATACCACAAGGCCCTGCTCCATGCTATTTGATATGAAGCTTCAACTAGTTGACCTCTACCAAGATTGTTCAAATTATAGCCCTGGGGCCAAAATTGCCCCCACCCCTGGGGCCTTTGGTTTTACATAGGCTTATACATGAAAAATCTTTAAAAATCTTCTTCTCTGAATCCGCAAGGCCCAGATCTTTAGTATTTGGTTTGAAGCTTCATCTGGTGGACCTCTTTCAAGTCTGATCAAATTATAGCCTGGGGCCAAAAATGCCCCCACCCCGGGACCCTTTGGTTTTTCTTAGGCTTATTGGGGGAAACCTTTAAAAATCTCCTTGTCTGAAACCAGAAGGCCCAGGTCTTTGATATTTGGTATGAAGCTTCATCTAGTGGACCATTACCAAGTTTGTTCAAATTATAGCCCTTGGGCCTAGAATTTACTGGAGACACTAATTCTCAGGTGAGCGATTCAGGGCCCTCTGGGCCCTCTTGTTGGGAATTTAGAGACGTTGTTTCTAATTCAATTGGACTTTTACCCGACGTTTAGGTGACATGAAATCTTAATCTATGCCGCAAGGGCTTTATATATATATCGACTGACCGATAAGCCTGGGTAGGCTTGGATATTCTAACGGTTTACCAGTCCTCACGTGCCGTCGGTATCAGCTGTAAAGTGACCTGTTGCAACTAAAACATAATAAATTATTTTGCCTTTGCTTTAAAATGAATACCGTTTAGTAGGAAAACCTTGTAGTATATATGTAATTCTCAATATCAACTTTTCAGTTTCTAATTGTAATGACGGCTGTCGTTGTTTACTATTTGTCGATATTTTTTTTTGTTTTATTTGGTATTTTATGGACCCAGTCAACATCGGAGTTCATATCGAGGTGATCAGTTTATCAAATCCCATCTTCCTTGGGCATGCTTATACCTGTATACATGCTTTAGCCAGATTCTGACAACTGCCATCAGCGCATGGGTTAAAATGACTGTTGAAAAGATTTCATAATCAATCTCCACGAAGAATACTGTCGAGTTAGCAGATATCGATCCCGTGACATCATGAAGCACTCATACGCACAACCATATAAGCTACCTTGACCTATAAACTATACTGTACTAGGATCAAACCAGTCGTTCTTTAAATAGGTGATACGGGTATGTTCGCAGTATAAACATTTTACTGATGATATAATAGTCCAGTTGTATTAAATGTCAAAGTAATCTAGCATTAGGGACATTGTAAGATGAACATTTGTCTACATCGGAAAACCCCTGTAGGTCTGTTAGATGGAGCGTTATACCGAAAATGTGAATCTGTAGTTCAAATCTGTTCAAGGTCATTTTTCTGTTATGAAAAAGAATCAATATTTGACCCTATTCAATATATAGAAACAATATTAACATGCTCATGCTTGACACCTCTTCCGTCTGCTGCAAATACTGTGAAAGCGATTCCCATCATGCGTTTCGGTTCCAAGGAAATTTTGTTTCCTGACACATTTTTGTTTATGGTAAGGCATTGAGTCCAATTATGATTGGTTAATTTGTGCAACGGCATGTCAACCTATGTGAGCCATTTTAGGCCGTCTCCAAGAGAAAGAGAGAGAAGAGATAGTAGAGATGAAAGAGAACGATATTGGAGAGACGAAAATGAATGTAAGTATAGAAAAAGAAGAAATGACAACACTCCTCATCTAGCTTTGCCTGCTGCAAGGAGAACAGGCCTTGCCTGTAAACCAATGTCATTTGGACGCCCTAGTAACGAGGGTCTAAATGTATCAGTTCTGACTTTGCCATCTACCATTTACTTCGAACCGAACAAATACGGGAAGACAATTGGTGATTTAATACAAGAATTAAAAAGTGTATTAATTTGCTGGCGAAACAGATAAAAAGCGAAAGGAAGCAGTCACGTATTTTCGTAGTTTCGTTTAATACAGAAATTGGAGATCCCACATTACCGGAAAAGACTTCAAGTTAGGGCAAAACTGTTTTAGAAAAGGAAACTGATCTGGAATTGACTTCAACAAGAAGTAAGAAAATATGGATGCGTATAGAAACACCGTTGGCGACGCAAAGCACAAAGTTAAGATCACGGTTACGAGGTGGTTTGCAGGTAAAGCAAAGAAAATTATATTCAGAAATTATTTTTAAACAACAATGTTCGCATTGGATCACCAGGTCCCACAAATATGACAATGACCCTTGTGAATGTCATCTTTGTCAGGACTGGTTTCACTTCGGTGGCCATGCAAAATGCAGCCATTTTGGTGAATTGTTCCACTTGATTTCTCTCAAAGGTGTTTCCGCACAATAAATAGATATGAAGTGTCAAACAATATGCATTCAGGATGAAACAAACCCAGTTGTACTGACATTTGGTTGATTCCGTATAAAAACAGAAAGGTGTTGATTCACTAAGTGTCATAATTGGCCCAACATTTTTCTGATTTTTCAAGTGCATAAATGAAATATGTATGGTGTGTATATTTGCAAACGAAGTATTAAACTTTTTAACTTTGTGTTTTGAAATTCATTTCTTTGTTTAGTAAAGGCAGGAAAGGTTCCTGAAAACACCTTCGGTAACGCAAATCGTCCATTTTGCAAGTTTTGTTGTTTTTTTTTTTAATATAAAATTAAATACCAGCACAGGCCGCGACAACCATAAAATTACAAAATGTTGTCCCTAAACTTGTTTTTGTTAAGTCAGAAAAAAACTGATGATTTTCGACAGCCATGCTGGTGATGAAATCTAAAAAAAATATGATTTGATGTAGACGCGATCTTGCATACAACGCAATGGAAATCATGTCTAAAAACATCATAGAAACGGTTTTATTTGCGAAAGCTGGACCTTGAATTTTCATTTGACTGACATCAAACTGTGATCAAAGTAGGTAAGGTCAGTTCTGCCACTTCTCAAACACTAGAGCAAAAGTTTTCCGCACAATAAAACGGTCCGGTTAAAATCTACTATGACACCGTTGCCATGTCTGCTACATAAACAATGAAGCTGCCTCGATTATTTAATCCCGGTATTTACCAGAATTTTGACCAGACTACAAGCACGTAATTGTTTCAATGTTAAAATTGATCTCCAGGCAAATACGTAACATCTATGGCATTTTTGTTGTTGTAAAAATCACGATCAGGACATAGATTTTAATAATAATCAAAATGAAACGCTGCGTTTCTGTAAATGACGTAAAAGTGCAATTGGCAACGCCGCTGACTCTCATGTCGGCGACCCGAGTTCGAATCCCGTTTGGGTATTTCATTTTTTATTTTATTTTATTTTATTTTATTTTTTTTTCCTTATTGCTTTCTTATTCTTATTAATCTGCAACATATGTTTACATAAGCTGACACACGTCATTTTTCTTAACTTTTTGAGAACTTTTTCACGGGCGAAAAAGGATATACTCTGAGTAGTGAAAAAGTTTGCTTAACATCAGGTTTTATATCAGGTTTGACGTCCTCATCAAAACTATTTAGAGTAAAGTCGGGTATTATCGTTATTATTAAGAATTATGTATACCAGGTACAACTTCGTGCAGGAGTCAATTAGTTTTCTCATAAAACCAATTAAGCCAGACATGGGGTCGATAATGCGTGTGGGTCGACATTAGACTCGCTTACTCTAGTTCATTTTAGAGACGTTGCTTCCAATTTTGAAGGACTTTTACCGAAAAAAATGACGTCTCAAGCCCTATGGCCGAAAGAAACCACTAAGATTTATAGTACGGTCCAGTTCGGATCATGCCTGAGACAATAGACAGCTCGGATACAGATTCCCAGGCTAGCAGTGTAGTGGAATTCCCAGCAGCCACTCATCGTTAAATCCACGTTTGAACTACGTTGAAAATGTTTCAATATAGGAACACCCATGTGTTTTTTTCACACACGTGGCAGCTAAATACGTTTAAACATTAGGCAGCTAGGCCGAGTGTTCCGATATATTTCGAGAGACTCGGCAAATGTAATTACAATGAAATAGATCTAAACATGGATGATTGTTATTTGTTTTTTTTTTCTTGCTTCTTTTCGATTCCAACGGCAATGGTGACAAAAACGCCCCAAAGCTCCATAGAAACTCCATATAAACTGTTCCAATGCGACCGCAAAACAACATGGCGGCTTGTTCAGAATCTTGTCTACAATGGCTCGTAAACAATGACCCTCTGAGGTCATCATAACATTATAAAATGCTATGTTCAGGGCGATAACGTTACGTCGCTCAACGTAACATAAACAAAGAAATGCCAATCTTGTGATATCAAAAGTTCGAAATCCATGTTTTGAACAGCATGTGAGTTTTTATGATTTGAACATGGGATCTGCTGTTCGCCTCAGGAAACCAAGCGTTCTATCGTGTTGCCAATGTGTGCATTCTATCTCAAATCGCGTGTGCTTGTCACAACAAAGGTATTAATACTAGAGGACAGTTTCCTCTAAAGTGTAAGAAGCCTCAATTTTATTGGTTCTCTTCCTTGTTATCTGCATAATACTGCATTTAACGGACTGAAATATCATGCCCCATTTTTGTGCCAAGCATCATTATCTATATCATTCGGACGTTTCAGTGAGTTCTCTGTATCTCTAATTTCCAAGTAGCAAACACAGTCATTTACGAACAGTTTATTTCTGAGTTAATGGCAGTGGGATATTATTAATGTATACAGGGAGAATAACAATGGACCGAGAACAGTCCCTTGTGGGATCCCAGACAAAACTACTGGAGCCCACTCTGAAGATTAACCACGATGATTAACAACAATGCGCTGTTTTCTATAGCAAAGAAAGGAATCTTTCCATTTGAGAGCCTTCTTCCAAATCCCATAACCAAATAATTTGGAGTTTATTGGTGTCGAAAGCCTCCTCGAAGTCCAAAATAAATATGTCTGCCGCGGTTTGTTTTTGTTATGGGTTGTCTTTGGGTGCTTGTGTCGCTTATATTGTGTCGCTTATATTATTTTAGTTTGGATAACATAATGGCCATTTTGTAGGACAGTAACAGTCCTTTTGGCTTTTCGCTATTGATGTTACCATTAGGGTCTGTTGTTTTGTATTTGTGTTTCTTTCCCCTTGGTGTCTCTAATGGGAGCTGCGAGTTAAGTGTGTCGATTCCTGATCATTGCCTCCACTTCTATTTTTTATGTTATAAACAAAACCTCACACTCATGAAGTTTATGATACTCGCCAAAGACTCGTTTTATAAATTTCATATGAAATGACCACTTGTGTAAGATCCTCTTTTTTGCACATGTAGAAATGTATTGTGGTTTTTACTTGGTTGTTCATTACACGGAATCATAAACGCCATGTAATGCTCCTGTACATAAAATCTAAACAAACACTTGTTGTGTACGAGGGGCGTTTGGAAAATATTAGTTGTGGATGCGGCTTGTAAATATACGGGTAACCTGGTCAAAACTAGTGGAGTCCCTCAAAGTACTCTTCCTTAACCTTTTGGTCAGTCTCTGGTCGGCCCCATCGGAGTCTAACTGTTGGTTTTCTTTTGCTCCAGCATTACAGTGGTTTCTTGCTGTCGAGTCCTCACCGTTGTCTCACCTCTGTGGTTCTTTGATTATTTGTGTTCACGGAGATGTTGCACTGATGAGTTAGGAAGCCTTCATGCGGGCTGAACAAATCTAAATCGCGACGGAAGTAAGGGGCGAGAATTGTGGCCAAGTAAAATCGATTTAAGCCCCCCAGTGGAAATCTTTCCTCTGAACATTCCAAGGCGGTTCTTCTGTGGCGATTTATTTATGTTGTTGTTTGTTACTTACTGTGTGTATCACTTGTGTATTTTCATTTTGGATGGCCATATGGCCATTTTGTGGGAAAGTAACTGTCCTTATGTCCTTCCTTTGTTTAGGTTTCCATTATGGTCTGGTCGCTTAATGTTTGTGTTTCTTCCCCTTCGGTGTCTTTGATGGGTGGTGTAAGTTAATTGTATCGATTCCTGATCTTTGTTTTACTTCTATTTTGATCCATTCAGACGTCCTTTTTGGGTAAACTGTTTACACACTGGAACAACGTACTGCCTTGGGCATGACAGCTTTCAAAAGTACATCGTTGCTGACATTATAAGTTATTTTGATTCTTGACGGGGAGTATGGAATCACACTCCCCCCCCCCACCCACCCGAGATCAAAGCTTTCAGGCGGGGAAGGGAATATGAGCCCATGTTCCCCATCAAGAATCAAAAGAACGATTAACGAATTTGTTATACTGCAAAGATTTTCATGACATTTAGTGCACCGTTCTAATGTTTTCTTTAGAAGCGGACGTCGTGAGAAGTAGATGTTTATATGCGACGTCATCAAACCACTATGTTGATCATGGCGCTCAGTAGGAACGTGTTTATGTCATGTTAAAATGAAAGTTTTATTACAGAAAAAAAATGAAAGAAAAACAATCTAAAACTTCAATTATATTGTTTTTTTTTTTTTTATTATTATTGTTATTTTGCTTATACAAGTATTTATCAACTGCAGTAAATCCAAGAAGGCGGACATCGCAATTCAGCGAAGGCAAGCGCGAGAGTGATATATATTTTTGCTGACGGGGTATATGGATAATAATTGCCCTGGCGTTGTCCAACCAAAAGCCTGGAATTCAAAAGGGATTATAGATATTTCGATACTTACAACCTTTGTGTCAAAATTTTGACGTCACTCAGACCCCAATATAGTAAAACAATTTTATTTTACTATATATCATGCTTGAAATGTTATGTAGCCAAAGTTTCAAGTATTTCTGAAGTTGGGCCATTTTCGGCAGCAAATGAACCAACCCCTTTTGACTGTTAAATACAAAATAATCAAATGGTTTTTTTTGTGTTAGAGAAACAATGGTTTTGATAGTAGTAGGCGAGACAACACCACATAAGTAAAAAAGAAGACATCTTTCATTGACACTGGATACATTTCAGACGTTGTGCAACTTTATAGTAGCCGTACAATACATGTATTTGGATTATCGTTTAAATGCTGACAATTGTGGAACATAGCCATGAATAATTACAGAAATACTGGAATATGTTGTCTGTATAAAGCAAGCTGTTATCTCGAGTGTTGAATATGTTGTTTCGTTTTAATATGTTTAGGAGAAGAGCACACTTGTTTCGATGCAGGTGAATGATGTTACGGAATCATCCATTTTACCTCTTTGTTTTGACTGAAAAGTTGCGTTCAAACGAAATATATACAGGGCATTTAAGTTAGTGTCAGTTAGAAGTATACCATGTTTTCTAACTTACAAATATGTTAGACAATATTTCTGGCATAGAAATCAGAACGTGAAATCAAATAATATAGCTTTAAAAGGTTTGAAATAGAAACTAATGCAGGTCGTTAAGTGTCGTCCTACACGCTGAAAAATCACGCCCAGAGGCGCCAAAATAAACTTGAGTTAACGTTGAAAGATGTAGCGTCATTAAAGCTTTGACGTTTTCCAATAAAAATCAAAAATGAGTTCCCTTAAGAGCAATGAAAATATTCATAAGAAAGAAGATGGGTCATACTACGTAGTTTCGGCTAATAAAGCCTCATCGGTGACCCTGTAATGATCCGGCAACGAAAGCCAGAGGAAGCATACTGCAATTTTGCGAATTTCGAATAGGCAGTCGATTCAAAGACTGATGTAAATCAAAATGAGGTCCAAATAATTAAAAACCTGTCTAGAATTTGAGTCTAAACTAATAATTTATTTCTGATTTCTCAGAATATTCACGCTGATCTCAAAGGACCAAAAGTAAAATATAAACTGCACTATGGTTGATGTACGGGGAGACGTTTTACGGCCGCCACACGGCACAACACCAGCTGCAGTGAAGGCAAATAAAAATCAAAAATGAGTTCCCTTAAGAGCAATGAAAATATTCATAAGAAAGAAGATGGGTCATACTACGTAGTTTCGGCTAATAAAGCCTCATCGGTGACCCTGTAATGATCCGGCAACGAAAGCCAGAGGAAGCATACTGCAATTTTGCGAATTTCGAATAGGCAGTCGATTCAAAGACTGATGTAAATCAAAATGAGGTCCAAATAATTAAAAATCTGTCTAGAATTTGAGTCTAAACTAATAATTTATTTCTGATTTCTCAGAATATTCACGCTGATCTCAAAGGACCAAAAGTAAAATATAAACTGCACTATGGTTGATGTACGGGGAGACGTTTTACGGCCGCCACACGGCACAACACCAGCTGCAGTGAAGGCAAATAAAAATCAAAAATGAGTTCCCTTAAGAGCAATGAAAATATTCATAAGAAAGAAGCTGGGTCATACTACGTAGTTTCGGCTAATAAAGCCTCATCGGTGACCCTGTAATGATCCGGCAACGAAAGCCAGAGGAAGCATACTGCAATTTTGCGAATTTCGAATAGGCAGTCGATTCAAAGACTGATGTAAATCAAAATGAGGTCCAAATAATTAAAAACCTGTCTAGAATTTGAGTCTAAACTCTGTGCGCCATTTTTTCGAAGTGTCCATTTTATCTCGTCAAAAACTGCAGATATTGTTGCAGGTAATTCATATTTGACAGCATGAAATGTGCTTTACTCACTTCGTCACCGCCTGTATACGTTTTGTTTTACGTTTTTACAGTCAATTTGCAGGACAAAACGGCTCCCAATTTTTAGTATCTTAATGGACAAATTTGAATGTTGTTCAATTGTGGAAGAGACTACGGGAAATATGTAAAAGTATTGACCGGTAACGTCTATACAAAGTAAACGGAACAATTTCTGGGTATATAATACAGTAAAAAATCTGTAATAAGACCATCTTTAGGGCTGAAAAATTGGTCTCTTAACAGGAGACACCAGGTGTAGAAAACTCGAAGAAAGAATGATGGAACCTTCTCAATAAGCTTTCAAATAAAAATAAAAAATGAGTTCCTTTAAGAGCAATGAAAACATTCATAAGAAAGAAGCTGGGTCATACTACGTAGTTTCGGCTAATAAAGCCTCATCAGTGACCCTGTACTGAACCGGTAAAGAAAGCCAGAGGAAACATACTGCAACATTGCGAATTTCGAATAGGCAGTCGATTCAAAGACTGATATAAATCAAAATGGGGTCCAAATAATTAAAAACCTGTCTAGAATATGAGTCTAAACCAATAATTTATTTCCGATTTCTCAGAATATTCACGCTGATCTCAAAGGACCAAAAGTAAAATATAAACTGCACTATGGTTGATGTACGGGGAGACGTTTTACGGCCGCCACACGGCACAACACTAGCTGCAGTGAAGGCAAATAAAATAAAAAATGAGTTCCTTTAAGAGCAATGAAAACATTCATAAGAAAGAAGCTGGGTCATACTACGTAGTTTCGGCTAATAAAGCCTCATCAGTGACCCTGTACTGAACCGGTAAAGAAAGCCAGAGGAAACATACTGCAACATTGCGAATTTCGAATAGGCAGTCGATTCAAAGACTGATATAAATCAAAATGGGGTCCAAATAATTAAAAACCTGTCTAGAATATGAGTCTAAACCAATAAAAACAAAAGCAGATTTAGTCTTATATTCAGGAGGTCTTTATAGCGGAATTTTACTGTAATATGGTATTTATAATCAAATATGTGACCAGCCATGAGATTTTGGGTCCAAATGGGGTCCATGACCGAAAATGAGTTTTTGCCATTTTCTGATAGCTTTATAATACTGAAGTGCATATGTGAAATTTCAGATAAAAACATTGAGCGGTATACGAGATATAGGTCTTTAAAAACTGACCCTGAATATGCGAAAATTGCATTTTCAGTCATTTTAGATGTATATTTGCATGTTATTCTTGACTTCAAAGCCTCATTAAGCATTCAGATAAAACAAAATATCAGCAAATCATGCTTTCACACATTTATTTATTCACCCAGTAGCAATCATTCGTTATATATTTGTTGGGAAGAATTCTGTTGCCATGGCAACAAATTTAAAATAGGTGGATATAGAGTAGCCCACCTACTTACATTGTTTGTATGTATGTATGTATGTCACCAACATCAATTTGTTTGAATGCTACGTACATCTAAATAGCCAAGGATTGGACTGTACCAATTACTTTAACTGCAAATAAAAATCTAAAATGAGATCCTTTAAGAGCAATGAAAACATTCATAAGAAAGAAGATGGGTCATACTACGTAGTTTCGGCTAATAAAGCCTCATCAGTGACCCTGTAATGATCCGGCAAAGAAAGCCAGAGGAAACATACTGCAATTTTGCAAATTTTGCAAAGTCTGGCTTTTGGGAGCAGACTTTTTAACACACATTGCTACATTCAAGGTCATAGAATGATTTCATGGTGGCTAATAAAATATGATTTCCATATGAAAATTAATAATAATAATAATAAAAACACAGAAAATTTACGCACAATCCTTTACTTTTTGACAAAATTGAATGTACATCATTGCAATTATAGCAAACTTTTGTATTGTAAATAAATCATTAATCTGTATTATATAATGGCATACATGTAATTCATAAGTATTTTGTCAGATTACCCCACCCACCAACATATTACTAGTATTATCATGATTTGGGATCTATAATCGCAGAATGAAGTAAAGTTGACATCCTTGTGTGAGTATGTGTGCAATTGCGTATGCAAATTGTACAAATGTAAAGCTAATAGCATCTCCTTGTCATGGACATCCTTGCAAAACAAACTTTACATACCGCCACCTCCCATCAGGGCTAGGAGAAATAAACTGGCTACATCGTGCCTACCTGACGTAACATTAACACAATTTTATAAAACGCTAAAAAGGTCTTAGCTTGCCCAGGCAAAGCAGTTATAGCGAAATTGTTCTGCAAATAAACCCTAGCAGTTTGTTTATGCAGGGGGGTCTGATATGTAATATTTTCTCAATGCCGGTAAAAGTCCCATAAGATTGGTATCTTTGTTTCCAAAATGATATAAATAGTGTTGACAAGGTTGTATAACACAAACAAACAAACAAAAGCTTTATACAGAGAATCGGGGGTTATAAGGGTATCTGTTATTTTAACTAACATAGTTATGGATACTTGGAAGAACCATTTCTATCATGCATGATACAATCTTGCTTTACCAATATTTCGACAGATTAATGTCCTTCTGTGGGACACATGGGTCTATAAGTTAAATATAATGAAGTATAGCCTTGCCATAAAATCAAGTCAGTTATTCCATTCCACACAGGAAGGTGCTGTTGAATATTGTAAGGGCACCACTTGTCACGATAAACCAGAAGGTAATAAGAGGGTTGCACGGCTATAATACATATGTTGTTTCTACCAGGGTCATAGAGAATTCCTAGTAAAAGTGAATACCGCGTGCCTTGACTTGCAGTTATTGAATTGATTCATATACATAAACTGGTGTTGTTTTCCTTCACCCATCAGGGCTTGGAGAAATATACGAGGCTGCATGGTGTATGTACTTCAATGTTAAGCTGAAACAACCGAACATTTCAGCACTGGTAAATTAAATGCTGCGGGTTATTTTTTTCTAAATCGTAAGGTAAATGGTAACACAGGCAGTACCATTCTTTTTTTTTTTCTTTTCTTTTTTCATTTGGTGGGTGGGGTGATCTTACGGTCTTTTCAAGATCATTTCACATATCGAGCCGATCGTTAATCAATGGTGGGCGAAAACTGGAGTACCCGGAGAAAAAATGACCTTCCGTTGCATAATTTGGTGCCTCACATGTGACCAGAGCCAGACTCGGACTCAGTACCGTAATTACTTTATGTTATATTCGTGTAAGACTAAATCTCGATTTTAAAATCTGTTAGCCTGGAGTCGTCATTCTACCAAACTACAATTCTCAATACATCCAACTTATGGGAGTATAGAATTCAAAGTAACTTTTTGTGCAATCCTTGAATTGAAAGTGGTCCATATACGTGTACATGTGCATATACGTGTACATATATACAATGTTCCCAGTGATAGGTGCAAAAGTAACATTAATTAAATTGATTGATTGATTTGAGGTTTAACGTCCCCGTCAACACTGTAAAGGTCATTTTGGAGACATTGCTTCCAATTTTGTGGGACTTTAACCCGACATTGAGATGAAATGACATCTCAAGCCCTGTCACCCAATGAAACCAATGGGGTTTGTCAGCATGGACGGTCCGACTCGCACCGCTTTGCCTGGGCAGATCCTCTAAGCGGTTTACCAGTACTCGTGTGCGGGGTTGGAATTGTGGAAGCATCTCGCAGCCCATATGTTTCTTCAAGCCCCGATGGGAGGGGGCGAACATTTATTAAAGTGTCTTGCCAAAGGGCACGACATTTCCGCAACACAGGAGCAAATGCTTTCCTTTAAGAAATCAACACATTATTTATTGTTTGATTACACCAAAGGCTCTCATGAACTTATCTGTCCGCATTCATAAAGGTGCTGATTTTGACACAATATGGTCTTACAATGTGCTTGGATTGATGGCCACTATACCGCTAGCCTATTGCATGCTGATCAGGAATTAAACGTGGATAGAAGTGGCTGAAAATGAGGGGCATACTCGTGTGTTATTTAGTTAACAAATTATTTGATATAAAATAGGCAAATTAGATTTGAAAGACTTAATGTGTAATGCCAGATCTGCTGTTGTTGACACCATGGACCCTTTGTATTAAACCTTCTGAATCAAGGGATCTATTAAAACCGAACCGTGCGAAAGTGCAAAATAATTAGCCTATCAGAGTCGATCAAGAGAACGCAGGTTCGATACCTGCCGGGTTCAGCAACATTCTTGCGTGAAGATTGATTATTATCCCCACGTTTTTCAACGAAAAGTGGGGATATTGTTATCGCCTCCGTCCGTCCGTCCGTCTGTCCGTCTGTCTGTCTGTCTGTCTGTCTGTCCATCTGTCCGTCTGTCTGTCCGGCTATCTCCTCCTAAACCGTTAGCCGGAATACAACCAAATTTGGTATGCGAGTTGCTTACATGAATGGCTTGCGCAAGAGCACATTTTTTGTCCCCGCCCCCAGGGGCCCTGGGGAGGGGTCAAAAGGTCAAATTTTGACCTACTGTGGAGAAAACGTGGGGATTTGCGATGGCTTGCCATCGACTGCGCGCTCTAGTTAAATCTTTTCTACGGTCATTCTCTTCCTTCCCCTTATTCAAGAAGGGCAGTTGTCAGTTTCTGGCGAAAGAATTTGCACTGTACTAGTTAATAACTTACGTATTGTATTAGCCTACCCAGGAAAAGTGTGGACAGGTGAACTGACCGGCACAAAATGACCTAGTTAGTGTTGACTGGGCTTTAAACTCCAATACAAACAAACAAACCTGAAACGAACAATTATCCGAGAAATACTATGATCCAAAATTTCGTACTTTGAACTTTTGGTGATCATGTATATGGTGTTAAAGGAATGCAATTCTCGCAACAATCCTGCAAAATTCTTATTTAAAAAGAAAGAAATAAAAAAGCTGAAAAAGGGGACCAGGACGGAACTCGAAACAGCGATCCCATTCTTGGAGGCGAGGTGCTCTACCGATTGCGCTACTCGGCGCTGTTACAAAACGGGACCATTTATAACTATTTTTCTAAAACGGCACGGCCAATATTACATGTCAAAATTCTTTTTCGTCATATCTTCCAAGTATGAAAACAAGAAACGGTCTTTTATTTTTGCTTATAAATCCTAAGCAAACTTTATAATTTACAATATAAAAGGCTCTTGATTAAAAAATTATTAGCAACAGGTGCGTCATAAATTAGCTACGTCAACCATGACGTCGCGATTTATTCACGTTTTCTCGGAATGACGTAATGCCCAATTTGGGCACAAAATCTCATGACGCGTCACATATACTGAAGGATTCCACAGACTAATTTGCCAGTCTCTGGCCATGTAAAACCGATTTAAGCCCCCCCCCCCCCCCCACCTAGTACATATGCATAAATGCAAGATTATTTTGCTACCCTTATAAATTATATACAACGTGAGCATTAAATGACCATATTCCGCAATCAATAAACGCGACGTAGTTAATGAAGGCGCAAGTGAAAAGTTACGGTAGATATCTGACACATTTGTATATTAAATCTGCAAGATGATTACTGAATTTAATACATGGCGTTATTATATTCTCAGACGCGACGCCGTGATTAAATAACGTTATTACACTCAGATACGACGTCATCTGATTAAATCAGTTTTCAATATATTTCTAAAGCGTCAAGTGTCCAATGGGAGTATACTTACTAAGTATAAAGAAAGGCGTTGATGTGCGTGTCATTAACTGGCGAGTATACAGTATAGCCTTTACCATAGTTTTCTGGGAAATTGTTCGTGGCGTACACGTGGAGGAAGGTCTCTCCGGGCTCCACCTGTAAGTAGATTATGAGATGAGTTGAGTTTCAATTCGCAGCGTGACAAAAGCAGAGTACACACGAATAGGCGTTACGCAATTAAACGTGCCTTCACATGATGTGTGTTGAGTTGGTTTGTTAGAGTTTGATTTGATGAGTTGATCGAGGTCAGTTGAGTAGAATTGAGAGGTGAGCTTCGATAAGAAATGACATGATAAATCAGGACGGGACAGTACAAGATAAAACCGGACATACCAAGGCAGAACAGAAAAAGGTAAGACAAAATAAGATAAAACAGGATAGGACAGGACAACCATGCATACAAACAATAACAATACAAAATAGATAGATAATATAAAATAAGGAAAGATAAAACAGATATGACGAGGACAAGAGAGGGGAGGAGGGAAGGGGACGTGACGTGACTGGATAAGAAATGAGAGGAAAGGGCAGGACAGAATAGAGCAGGGTAGGGCAGCACTGGGCAGGACAGAATGGGTCAGCTTAAAACAAAACACGAGCGAGAAAGGAGAGAACAAGTCAAAATAAGGAAATGCCAAGACAACACATGATAAAACATGGCAAAACAAAATAGAATTTAGCCACAGAAGGGCCCATGGGCTACGATATTTAAGCAAACGCATTCGTAATGAACGACACACTGTATAAAATGGGCCTAGTGAGAAATAGCTCTAAATTATAAGGTCTCTCGCCGCAGTGGGTTCCAGTCCGCTCGGGTCCGATAAGGTGAGCTATTAAGAGCACATTTTGTTTGTCGTTCGACTGTACATGCGTCCGTCCGTAAACAATTACTTCAAACGATATCTCCTCCTAAACCACTCATCGGATTTTGACCACAGGAATGATCCTGAGGTCGTCCCCTTTCAAAGTAGAAGTAAAACAAAGATCAGGAATCGATAAAATTAACTTACTCCACCCATCAAAGACACCAAAGGGAACGAAACACAAACATGAAGCGACCAGACCATAATGGAAACCTAAACAAAAGAAGGAAAAAAGACAGTTACTTTCCCACAAAATGGCCAAATGGCCATCCAAAATAAAAAGACACAAGTGATACAGACAGTAAGTAACAAACAACAACATAAATAAACCGCCACAGAAGAACAGCCTTGGAACGTTAAGTGGAAAAATTCCACTGGGGGGCTTAAATCGATTTAACATGGCCATAATCCTCGCCCTTACCTATGTCCCGGTATACACTAATTTTGAAATTTGTTTAATTTACATCTAGGTCACAGCCAACAAAAATATTTTTTCAACTAAAAATTTAAACAAAAATCTTCTTCTCTGAAACTGCCAGGCCCAGATCTTTGATATTTGGTACTACTCTTCATCAAGTTGATCTCTTCTAAGACAGTTCATATTGAAGCACCGGTGAAAAATCGCCCACCCCCACGACCCGACGAGGCCCTTCGGTTTTACATATACTTAAATAAGGGAAACCTTTAAAAATCTTCTTGTCTGTAACAAGAAGGCCCGGGCGTTTGATATTTGTATGAAGTTGTATCTAGTGGACCTCTACCGAGATTGTTCAGTTATAGCCCTGGTGCCGGAAATGCTTCCGCGTCGGGGCCAACCGGTTAGACATAGAATAATATTGGGAAAATCTTTAAAAATATTCTTGTCTAAAACCAGAGGCCCAGATCTTTGACATTAAGTATGAAGCTCCATCTAGTGGACCTCTACCAGATTGTTAAAATTTTAAGTTTTTAGGCCAAATATGGCCCAAACCCTGGGCCCAGTTTTTTTACATAGATTTATATAAGGAAAACATTTGAAAATCTTCTTCTCTGAAACAGGAATTCCAATGTTTTCTTGTTTACATCAACTTATAGGGGGAACATATTTAAAACTCGTCATGTCTGAAACCAGAAGGCCCAGATCTTTGATATTTGGTATAAAGCTTGCTTCATCTGGTGGACATTTACTATGATTGTTTAAATTATAGCCTTATGGTCAAAGGTGACCACCCCTCTGGGTCCAGCAGTTAAACATAGTTTTGTGATGGGAGCTGTGTGTTGATTGTATCGATTCCTTATCATTGCCTTCGATTCTACTTTGTATATGGAAATCCATTCAAAATCTTCTTCTCTGAAACCACAAGGGCCAGGTCTTTGATATTTTCATGTAGGAGACCGCGACCAAGATTAATCAAATTATAGTCATGGTGCCAAAAATGGACCCGGATCGTGGCCCATCGGTTTTACATAGACTTATTTAGGGAAAACGATTAAAGTATTCGTGTCTGAAACCAGAAGGTCCAAGTCTTTGATATTTGGAATGAAGCTTCATCTAATGGCCCTCTACTAAAGTTTTTTTTCTTCAAATTATAGCTAAATGGGGCCAAAATGGACCTACCAAGGGCTCACTAGATTTATCAACACATGACGCACCACTGTATGTTATTTGATTTACATACAAACATGCATCTGAAATTTAAATTATTTAATTATATTATTTGAATCGTAATTTATAGCCTTGAGATTAAAAAAAATGATTTGCTCGCTTTGACTGAGATCAGTTATCATTAATATTATCACGTAATTTTTTATGATTATAAACCACCAGATATATTGCTGTTAAAAAGTTCGAAGTCTTTAAGTAACCATGACATCACAGAATAATTGATGAATATTAATGGGGCAATTTGATTAAGTTCTACCATTTGAAATGTTTCGTATTACAAATGGCAGTATCTCAGAAACTAATAAAGATAATTATATCCGGTTTTCAGATTTCACATACCCTAAGCAACGTTCTTTGAACTTTTAATGATTTCAATACCGTGATAAATGAACTTGAACTGTACAATATGGTTCAGTTGAGCGATCTTGGGCCATCATGGCCCTCTTGTTGATATATGTCTGCTCATAAATATAAATAATAAGTACTCGTTAGAACGAACCGTCTCCCGGAGGTGGTTGTAACGTGTACACACAATTTATGTTTTTCAGTAGAATTATCAGATGTTCAATTTTGGTTGAAAAATTATCAGTTTATTTTTTTTTTTATTGTTCGGTTTTCGTAATATATATAGAAGGGTAAGCTCCGAAATTTGTCTGCCTTGTTAAAATGGCAGAAAATATCAATTGAGTTGATTTAATCAGTGGAATTGAAGTAACAGATACATGTGCAGTTATTCTGATATCCACGTGACGGGCGCAAAGTAAAATCCAGGAAGGTCAGGATGGTTCTGGGTGGTTCAAAAACTGAACTCAAGGTGCTAATGGCATATTTCCGTGAATCGAATTTGCCCAATGGTGTAGAAAGAGTTGTCAGTTTTAAAGCGTTTATTTATATATATTTAGCTCTTCTAGCTCTTCTAGCTATTTTGTACGCTGAGGCAGAATTGTTTTAGCTGTTTTGTAGAACGTCACATAGGCAAAACCAGAGCAACGTTTCTGTAGAGCTTTATTGAAATATTGGCGGAATGGTTTGGGTAAAGTTGTCATTTATTCAAATTCAAATTTTAAGATTGCGTAATACATTTTAATGCATCTCACATAAAAAAATCAACACCACAATAATCTTACACTGATGAAATTTAAATTCTTTAATCAAATATGACTATTTGCAAGTTGTCTCTCTTATATTTAACTTTTGTAATTCCTACATCGAAACACATGTATGATATTTTAGATTAGCATAGCCAAAGGCCTAATGGTTGTGTTTATGCACAAACGAATGAAATATAAAAACAAACCAGTTTCGTTTTGGGGTGAAAGTTTCTTCAGTATATTTAAAGTCTGTAACTCGTACATCGAAAAATTTATATGGTAATTTTAACTTATCAGAGCCGACGGCAAAGGTCAAGCCAAATAAACGGATCCAGTTATGGCTTTCTGATATAATATGTCGGATAATAAACAAGATTAACGCGAGTGTCATTCATATTTGTCAGAATTAGTTCTACCGATTATTTTTATGATTTGAACTCAGGTGGTGTACACCCGATCTGGCAGCATATATTGCTCGGTCAGATCAGTGTCTACGGCATTTGTATGCAACATTTGTTGTCAGAAATGGGCTTAGATGAAAACAAAAGTATACAAGAGCAATGTATGTTAAAGTTCGCAACAACCTAAGTGGGATGGGGTCGTACTCTGAATTTTGTCTGCTACAAAGCCTGGGACTGTTTTTTGTTCATCTTTTTTAATTTTATCATTTTTTATTTTTGTGGTTGCGGGGGGGGGGGCGGTATTTTTATGGGTACACGTCATTTAGCAGTTTATTTAATTCGGGGTTAGGGTCGATTCTAAAAATGACTATTTTTGAGAATATCCAAATAAGTTCTGAATAGTTAGATTCTTTAGAAGCCAAGAATTCACCAAACAAACGAAAACAGCAGACTCGGTTTAAGTGAGTCTGTTCATGACCAGTTCTGAAATGTGCAACACCGTTCACGCCCTCTAGTATCGGCTTAAACAGACCACTATTTTCAAAATGATTCTAAATAAACTCAATGATCCAGTAGGACCAGAAAAAAATTCTGCAGTATGATGATATACGTGGAGTGTGTGTGTGTGTGTGTGGGGGGGGCTGGGGAGGGGGGTTACGGCCGTCCCACGGCACAACCCCAGCTGCTATGAAGATAGATAAGTTCTGCATAGTTATAGATAGGTTCTGAGCAAGCAATCAATGCACCAAATAAAGGAAAATAGCAGACTCGGTTTAATTAGGGCCCCGCAAATCTTTTTGCGGGTACCCTATAGTATTCACCCTGTTCGTCCGTATGTCTGTCTGACCGTCTGTCCGTCCACGTTTTATGTTGTTGTTTTTTAAATAACGTTAAACACCGCTAAACGCATCAACTTCAAACTTTTAATATACGGCCACAATATAATTACACAATTTCATGGCAAGTTGCTAAAATACTCTTAGAATTATGGCCCTTTGAAAAACTTGAAACTGTCCACATTTTTCATGTTTTAAGCTCACCTAAGCCGAAGGCTCCAGGGGTGCTGAAAGGATGGTAGTCCTAACGTCGTCCTTCCGTCGTCCGTCCGTCCACACTTCTGACCAGCTATATCCCTGCAGCCTTCAGGCTGATCTCAATCATTTTTATCTGTAGCATGCCTCTGGTTGGGCAGTGATGACATTAGCTTTTTTATGTTTTCGAAAACTAGCGATGTCGGTCAATTACACTGGGTGTAATGTCCCCTACTTTGCTAAAATGCTTATTTTTGACGTTTTCAGCTAAGTAGCTGCTTCGGTTTTGATTGGATCTTCTTGAAACTTACAAACACGTATGTCAGGGATAAAAGCTCGGATGAGTTCGAAACCTGGCGATTACTGACGTTTTCAGCTACGTAGCTGCTTCGGTTTTGATTGGATCTTCTTGAAACTTACAAACACGTAAGTCAGGGATAAAAGCTCGGATGAGTTCGAAACCCGGCGATTTCTGAAAATGACTATTTTGAGGCCTATATTCCAGAGAGTTATGTCCCCCTTGATTACAGAAAATGTTTATCTTTGACCTTGTCATCACCGTACGTACGTTTCTTATCAATCTAGCGCCTACTTTTTAAAACAGATTTCAATATAACTTCACACAAATATTCCTTATGACGGTATCTCGAGCGAGTTCGACTTTCAAGGATGTGGCCTCAAGGTCAAGGTCAATGTGGCTACATTTCTTGATCGATTTCAAAATATAATCTTCACGCAAATGTTCCTTATGACAACACCTGAAACAAGCCGGACGTCGTGACCCCAAAAGTCAAAGTCACGGTGGCCAGTTATAGAAAAAACTTTGTCATCGCTGTAGAGCCTACATTTCTTAATGCACTTTAGTATTACTTCATTCAAATGTTCCTTATGACAATATCTGGAGCGAGTTTGACTTTCAAGGTCTTGACCCCAAAGTCATTTTCTTTTTTGGCTATTTTTAGAAAAAACTTTGTCATCGCCTTAGCGCCTACACTCTTGACCGATTTCAATATAACGTCACACAAATGTTCCTAATGACAGTATCTCGAGCTTGTTCGACTTTCAAGATCATGGTCTCAAGGTCATGGTCACACTTTTTTCTATTTCTAGAAAAAAAACCTTGTTATCACTCTAGCGCCAACATTTCTTCACTGATTTCAATATAACTTCACACAAATGTTCCTTATGAGCAAGTTGGACTTTCAATGTTATCGATTTAGCGCCTTCATTTCTTGACCGATTTCAATATAACTTCACACAAATGTTCCTTAAGACAATATCTGGAGAGATTTCGATTTCAAAGTCAATGTCACTAGCTATTTTTTGAAAAACTTTGTCATCACTCTAGCGTCTACATTTCTTCACTTATTTCAATATAACTACACACAAATGTTCCTTATGAGCAAATTGGACTTTCAAGGTCATGGTATGAAGGTCACTGTAGCTATTTATAGAAGACCCTTTACACCGCTCAAATGCCTATATTTATTGATAGATTTTAATATAACTTCACACAATGTTTGGGTATAATAATATATCAAGCAAGTTCGGGATTCAGGATCCTGAGGTCAAGGTCAGGGCCACTGTGACTTTTAAAAAAACCTTTGTCATCGCTCTAGTTGACATTGTCATCATCATATGTCCCTAAGTTTTGCTCGGGCCTTCCTGAAACATACATATACAGACCAGCTACCGGTATAAACCAATTGTTTTTGTTTCGCGGAAAAACTGACTAACGCGAAATTAGCTATTTTCTTCGCGAAACCGCGAAAAAAATAAAATGAGCGAGAGAGTTCTCGCGGAAATTCCTCCCGGTTTCGCGGAGAAAATTCGCGGAGATTCTCGGTGAAAATTTGACCGATTACTTTCATTAAAAATGAATTACCCGCGTTTCGCGGAGGAAAAAAACAACTGGGCTTACTTGAAAGTAAAAGTCAAATTTTCGGCTCATTATTATTTCTTCGTCTGTTTGGCGGTGTTTTTGTAACGAAGGCAAATGTAAGTCATTGTTGTATCAACATCAAATGTTCTTTCATGTTACACAATACAGTTTAGTAGTTTATTTCTCCGTTGTTTAATCCCTTTTTGAAAGTCTCAAGACAACTTTTATTCACATATCGAAAACACGCCTATTTATTTGTTACCACCTTGAACCCCACTTTTAACTGGGGTTTAATTTCTGCTCACATAGATTGTAAGTACTCGTTAGAACCTCCTCGCCGAGTCGTTTTAACGAGTACCCCCAATCTTGAGCAGAAATATGAAAACATGTCAGAATTTGTATCCGAAATTTTTCAGATTTAAGTGGTAAAATTTTCAATATATTTGAATAGGCGAGTTTTCATAATGAGTCGTACATGTAGGTTATTAACACCATAATGATGTGTGAAATTTACCAAAAGCTCAGAGGCCCCCGTCAATCGCGGCTTGACGAAATAGATGGTCTGCACGATGCTTCCACGCAGAGCTGAAACCCACCCGCACACGAGTACGGGTAAACCGCCTAGAGGATCTACGCCTGCCCAGGCAAAGGGGTCTGAGTCGGACCATCTATGCTTATAAACCCTATTTGTTTCATTGTACGGCAGGGTTTGAGATGTCATTTTATCTCATTGTCGTGTAAAAGTCCCACAAAATTGGAAGCAACGTCTCCAAAATTACCTAAAATGTGTTCCTCGTAAACTGGTCACTAATGTTGCAATCAAAGCACCGCTTGCTGTACCAATTCGACAGTTTGTAATTATAGATAATTGAGGCGAATCTGAGCTTTTGGTTTGTTTTTGTTTGATTTGAGGTTAAATGTCCCCGTCAACACTGTATAGGTCATTTAGAGACGTGACTTCCAATTTTATGGGACTTTTACCCGGTAATGAGATAAAATGACTTCTCAAGCCCTGTCGTGCATTGAAACCATTAGGGTATGAGCATAGACTCGCACCGCTTGGCTTGGGCAGGCCTAGATCCTCTAAGCGGTTTACCAGTACTCGTGTGCGGTCGTTTTCAACTCTGCGTGGAAGCACCATGCACCAATCTATTTATACAAGCCCCGATGGACGGGGGCGGGTGGACTATGCTCGTGCACTTGGGCATTGGCAAACAAAATCTACATAATCAGGCGCCACATGACGCGATGTCTGATCAGATCTACTGTGTTTGCGTAAAGTTTAACGAACAGTTAGATTCTCAGTTCAGGATTATTTTCCCAACCTACACTCAGAGACGACCGACCCTCCAGTACTCTCAGTGCTTTGATTGACCTTGACCTTGACATCAGCATAAATCCTCAAGTAAAGATTGGAGCTTCCTTAAACTCAGGTGAGCGATATAGGGTCTCTAATAACTTACAAACCGTCAAAGTAGAAGTAAAACAAAGATCAGGAATCGATACAATTAACTTAATCAACCCATCAAAGACATCAAAGGAAAAGAAACACAAAAATGAAGCGACCAGAACAAAATGGAAACCTAAACAAAGGAAGGCCACAAGGACAGTTACTTTCCAACAAAATGGCCAAATGGCCATCCAAAATTACAAGACACAAGTGATACATACAGTAAGTAATAAACAACAACATAAATAAACCGTCACAGAAGAACCGCCTTGGAACGGTCAGTGGTAAGATTTCCACTGGGGGGTCTTAAATCGATTTTACGTGGCCACAATCCTCGCCCTTACATCTGTCGCGGTATACACGAATTTTGTTTAGTCCGCATGAAGGCTTCCTAACTCACCAGTGTAACATCTCCGAGAACATACAAATAAAAAAAAAATACAGAGATGAAACAAGGTTGAGGAATTGACAGCATACAACAACAGAATTGCTGGAGCAAAAGAAAACCAACAGTTAGACTCCGAGGGGCCCGACCAAATTCGGAGCATCAGGCGCCAACCAACATAAAGAATACTAAAATAAAATAAAATTCCATTTATGTTTATATGCTGGCACCGTCATATTATCTTAAGCCCGACCCACCGGTGTGCAATCAAAGAGGGAAGCAAAGTTGGTAACCGTGATTGGGTTAACCACCATGCATGCAGTCTGTTTTATAACATTTATGCTGTACTCTATCTTTATATATCGACGAACGATTTTACGAAACTTGGTACTAAACTCATTACAGGCATATATGTTTCTAAATTTATATACTAATAGAATTCGGGTTCCGATATGCCTTGTTGCAGAAGTGTTTTAAGTCCAACATTGAATTTTGAAACCAAATCAGAATGACGTCTATAAAACTTAGAAAAAGCTTTACGTAGTTTATGATACCGACACCCCTGATTAAGAAGTTTAGCGGTTAAAAATTTATTACGAGTGTTGAAGTAGGATACATGACTAGACACTCTAGCGAATCGAATTAACTGCGAAATATAAACCCCGTACGATGTCGCAAGAGGAACATCACCGTCCAAAAAAGGAAAATTTACAATCTCGAAATCAAAATCATCACGTTTATCATAAATTTTGCAAGAAACAAATCCGTCCACAATAGATAAATGTAAAAGCAAAAAGGGGCCCCGGTATCAGAGTAATTTGCCTTGTTTAACTGAAGTTCTAGGGGATAAATCTGACTGATCAAACAATCAACGTAAGTATTGTCAATATTTAATAAAACATCTAAATATCTAGAAGTAAAACTAAAAGCTTCAATAATTTCAGATTGGTTATCAATGGAAAACGACAACATAAATATGTGCTATAAATGGGTTATCCTTTGGAAGCAAGGAATACACCACAGAACTGAAAACATATGGAGTGTATATGTTTTCTGGGCCAGACTAGCTAGCCTCGGCCCACAAGGCCTCATCAGTGACCCCAATATATTTTCAAAATTCCACAATGGAATCAATGATACCAAAGGACAAGAAACTATAATCTACACTATGATGTTGGACAGGGAGACGTTTTACCGCCGCCACACATTCCCACACACCAGCTGTAGTGAAGTTAAATATGTTCTATAAATGGGTTATCCTTTTGAAGCAAGGAATACATCACAGAACTGAAAAATTTGGAGTGTATATGCTTTCTGGGCCAGACTAGCTAGCCTCGGTCAACTAGGCCTCATCGGTGACCCCCAGATATTTTCAAATTCCACAATGGAATCAATGATCCCAAAGGACAAGAAAATATAATCTACACTATGATGTATGTAGGGCAGGGAGACGTTTTACCACCGCCACACATTCCCACACACCAGCTGTATTAAGTTAAGTATGTTCTATAAAAGGGTTATCCTTTGGAAGCAAGGAATACACCACATAACTGAAGAATATGGAGTGTATATGTTTTCTGGGCCAGACTAACTAGCCTCGGCCAACTAGGCCTCATCAGTGACCCCCAGATATTTTCAAAATTCAAAAATGGAATCAATGATTCCAAACGACAAGAAAATATAATCTACACTATGATGTACACTATGAAGCCTCTTTCATAACAATACAAGAACAGATCAGCCACAAGAGGTGCGCAATTCGTACCCATCGGAATACCCACAATTTGTCTAAATAACTTAGTACCGAATCTAATTTAAAGATTGTCAAGTAGAAAGGTAAGGGCATCACACACATTCTGACATGACCAAAGTGTATAATTCTTATGCTCTTTAGAAGTGAAAAATGCATTTCTGACATTACATGCAAGATAGAGAGAATCTTCTTTGTGAAAAGTCCATTCAATTAAATCATTAAGCTTTTCTTTTATAAGATTACGAGGACGTGTAGTGTAAAGAGTGGAAAAATCGTAAGTAGACAGACTTGAAGCATGAAAACGTCTGGATTTCAATTTATTTAAAACCTCATTCGAATTTTTTATAGACCAAAACAGATTTCTTTCTGATCTATCAAAGACTTTATCACAATATTTAATCAAATGCGTTTTAATAGCAGTAAGACAGGAAGTTAATAATTCAGAAAGTTCACTGGTAGTGCAAGAGCTAGAATTTGCAATAAACCGTGCTTTGTAAGGTCTTTTATGAAGTTTTGGTAACCAGTATATCGTAGGAAGCTTGTCTTGGCCTTCTGTAACACACAGCAAACTTGGTGGCTGAATGACAAATATATTCATCTATTATAGCTCTCTCTTCAGCTAAAGGCTGAAGTTCATAGGCCTTGTACCACCAAGCTCCTGCTTAAGCGTGTTAACAAAGTGTTAAAATAGTCAAACCCATCACATTTAAACATATCATTGCAAGTTCATAATACTTTTTTCTTGGAAGGTTATGTAACTCTAGCTCTAAACCCTCAGAGTTATGGCCCTTTGAAAAACTTAAAAAAAAATCAGCTTTTTCGTCCTTTTTCATCTTAATATCAAAACCGCTATAGATATTCAAATGAAACTACCTTTAATTATTGCCAGTTGCCCTATAATAATGCCCTGTATGTCCGTTCGTCCGTCCGTCCAGACATCTGTCCGTCTGTTTGTCTGTCCATCTGACCGTCTGTCCATCAACATTTCCATGTTTTTTTTTTAATAACTTACAAACCGTCAAACGCATCAACTTCAGTCTTTTAAATGTAAGGCAACAACATCATTACACATTTTATGGCAAATTACGTAACTCTAACTACAATACTCTGAGAGTTATGGCCCTTTGAAAAACTAAAACATTCAGTGTTTTTCGTCTTTTGTATTTTATCCTAATTTCAAAACCAATATAGATATCAAAATGAAACTTGCTGAAGTTATTGACAGTTGCCCTATAGTACTACCCTTTCATGGCAATTTTACGTAACTCTAGCTGCATTACATTCCGAGTTATGGCCTTTGAAAAACTTTAAAATTCTGATTCTCAAAATGTTTCAACTCCTCTTCTAGCGCTGCCGGGATCCTAGTCAGTTTCACTGACAGCTCTAGTTGAGTCTTGCCATGACTAGTACTGAAATGTGCAACACGGCCACACCCTCTAGCATCGGCTTTAGCAGAACTCTTTTTTTAAAATGTTTCTAAATGAACTCAATAATCCCAAAGGACCAGAAAATATAATCTGCACTGTGATATTGTACGGTGAGAATTTTACGGCCGCCACCCGGCACAACAGAAAGTCTTTGGTATTGTGTGTGTGTGTGTGTGTTTTAAATTTTATTGAATATTGCTTTCAGCTCATATCAGAAGCTTTTTAGCTCACCTGAGCCAAAGGGCTCCTGGGAGCTTATAGGATGGTAGGCCTCCGTCGTACGTCGTCCACCATTTTCAAAAGACTTTTTCCCTGAAACCTCTGGGTCAATTTCAATTTAATTTCATATGCAGCCCTCTGGCAATAGGAGAACAAAAGTTTGCAAGTATAGTCCAGGTCACATGACCAAGATGGCCGCAATGCCCAAATATGTTTAAACCCTTAAAAATCGTATTTTCTAGGTCCACTGGGCCGATTGTCTTGAAACTTGGTATATTGTATCGGGTGACTGAGTACTACCAAGTTTGCAAATAGGATTGCCGTAGGTTGACATTGACCTATTTTACGCCAAGGTCAAATATGGCTTCTTAGGCTTTTCATTGGGAAATAGGTCAATCCATGCATATTTCAAAAATATTGTGGTCTGTGATATGAGAATAAGTAAAATAATCAATGTCTATGACTGCTTTGGGTCAAGGTCACTCGGTGACCTTGACTCAAGGACACTTGTAATGCAGGCCCATTGACATATTAGAATACATTTTTTTTCTAACACCACTGGACCAATTTCATTTAAATTTTATATGCAGCCTTAAGACACTATGGAAACAAAAATTTATTCGGATGGTCCATGTCACATGACCAGGATGGTCGCCATGCCCAAATATGGTAAAAACCTTAAAACTCTTATTCTCCAGAACCACTGGGCTGATTGTCTTGAATCTTGGTGTGTAGCATCGGGTGACTGAGTACTAGCAAGTTTGCAAAATGATTACCGCAGGTTAACATTGTCTGATTGTACGCTAAGTCAAATTTGGCTTCATAGGCTTTTCAATGGGAAATAAGTAAATTAATGCAGTGTTTGCTAAATAATGTGGTCCATCATAGGAATTAAGGTGGTTGTGGCCACATGATAATGGTTGATGTAAAAATGACGAAGTTGATTTAATGGTCTTCTCCCGTTTCCACGAGGGGGTTCGGGGTTCAAGTGATGACATCTAAGTGGTTTGAAATCATTTTTGTTTCGCTAGGAGGACCTTCTCTCTCTCGAACTCGTCATTCTGATAAATATATATAAATATCCTTAGTAATAAGGCAAACTATATAATTATGTCCTTAAGTGGTCGTTAGACCAACCCTTGCCAGAGACCAAGGGAAACTGACCCGAGGTCGAGAGATCGAAATAGCTATATATGACTATTCATGAGATAATGACAATTATGATAATTTACAAATGTTCAACATGATAATGAAATAAAATAAACGCATACCTGATAAATATATATAAATATTCTCAGTAATAATAAAAAATATACGTATCCAACTTTGGACGACCTCCGTATCCGATTTACCTGTTATAATATTGGCGGCGAAATGTAAAGAAATATATAACGACACTTTAGTTTTTATTTCATAAAATAAATTTGTAAATATTTACAAATTTTTTGCTGGAAAATTTCGAAACTTCATTTATTCACGAATATGCTGATATTATTTTCATATTTTTTGGACAAAAATTTGCTATACCTTTTGTTGATTGTTTTAGGTGCCTATCGAAATGATTAAAATATATAGTAAAATGCCTATTTCTCTCCTAGGGTTTATTAACAAAACTTAAAAAATAGAGATTTAAATACCATGTTTGGAAAAAGTTGCTGGGAAAAAAACGTAGTGGTGATAATTATGAACGATTTAGTTTTTGTTTCAATTAAATAGAATGAAAATTACTATGTCCTTTTGGCATTTTGTTAGTAGTGGTATTCTTTTTTTTTCTTCCAAAATTCTGATTCGGAAATTATCGGAACAGAGCGGAAAATATCGAGTTATAATTCGGGACCAGGCCTTAACACTTTTTGTACCGGAAACCCCTCAAGGGGTGATTGGCAAACAGTGCAGGCCAAAATCAGAACGTGGCGTCTGATCAGGGCCCACAATGTTTGCAAAATGTTCAGCCAGCAAATAAATCCGTGAAGAAAACACCACTTGACGCCCCTAAATATTTAAATGAACTCCTGCTGTATAAAAGAAGAGAGATTCCATTTGGTACAAAAAGGGTTAATAGCGACAATTATCTTTTCTTTAATTAGCGGAGCAGAAAATATTATGATTGCAGTTTGTTTGGTAATTATGATGTCTCCTTTGTGTCTTGTTGTTTTTCAAGTAGGTGTTAATTAGAATAAGCCCTTCTTGAATAAGCGGAAGGGAGAGAAAGATTCATTATCAATCTATTGGAAGGAATTTCCTAGGGTGCAGAATGTGTTCGAATCAGCCATGGTAAACGAGCAATTGATGTTCGAGCTAGCGAAGTTTCACTGTTTATGTTTTTGCATGTATTACCAAAACATACCTATATTATTTGGTTGTAGGAAAAAAAGGCACAGGAAAAAAAATTTCCGCGCACCTATAAATTTGACCCTCTTAAACCTCACTTTTATATAATAAAACTCGGGTTAAAGGCTTTTACAGTACAGTAAAATCCTATATTAAGACCACCTTTTGGACTGTTCAAATGTGGTCTTTAAGAACATTTATGAACAGTCTCAAAGGTGGACCCTGAGGATAATTAGTGCAGAAAACACGAAGAAAGATAAAGTGCAGCCTTAAAAAGTGCAGCCTTCATATTAAGCTTTTTAAAGCAGATTTAGCCATAATTTTAGGTGGTCTGAATTGCGGAATTTCACTGTATTTTCCTTATTTCTGCTCCGAGTCATAAATGTTGGGTACTCGTTACTTGCCGAGGCGGTTCTCTGTTTTTTGAAAATATCAGACTTTTTTATCTGCACATATTTATGTATATATAAATAGGCGTGTCTTCGTAATGTAGGGCATAAACAGGTTTTCTTTCGCATGATATTATATAATGTTTGCATATAATTGGTGGACCAGTGAAGGCCCATTTCAGATGCGGCATAGGCTCTGGGTCCGGACTGTTCACGTATAGTCAGTATCATATAGGTTATTGTTATACAAGAACCATTGATCTAGATCTGGTCTGAACTATTTCCTTATTCGAAAAATAATGATATATGAGCCTGCGCATGACAAACCTGCAAAAGGACCATTGCAACCAGCAAACCTGAGATGTGCACAGTCTGATCACAGTCTTTGCTGTTTGAATGAGTCTTTTAAGGCTAAGGCATCCGGATTAGCCAGAGAGCAGCACGGGAAGACTGGCCAGACTGAATGTAAATGCAGGTTGATCTGTGTCTTCGCTGGTTGTACTAATCTTATTGTAGATTTTGACATGCACAGGCCCATATGTTTTGTGAAAGAACTCCTTTAACCCTTAAGATGCCAAGAAAAACTGCATCTGAAAATATTGTCATTTTATGTCGACTGCTTCATACTTGCTAACATGCGAAAACATTTGGCACGCATGCAAACAGTGTAGATCCCGATCAAACTGTAGCAGTCTGCTCGTTTTGCAACAAACCAGCTGACAACAAAGACAACGAGAATTGTTGTAATTGGCATCTTAAGGTTTAAGTAAATTTATGATTTTTATAATTCAACCAAACTGTTTATTGCGTTATCCAGGACAAGCAATAATATTACCCCTAAGGGATAGGTAAATAACCCTTTCACCCCCGACTTTTTGAAGTGCATTCTTTCGCCTTCTTATTAGGAATTGATATTTTTTTTTAAATAATGTTTCAGATCAAGAGCACATTGGACATTATGATGAGCTACGTGTTCAGCTATATTTCTCTGAGTATAATTCTGGCAAACCGTGTTGATCCTGATGAGACGGTGCATTTAGAGCCTCATCTGGATCTACACTGTTTGCATAGGTATATGAACCGGTCTACAAGGTTGGAAGGTTTAAGCCATAAACTTCTGGGATCAGCAGCGTAATGTAATGGCTCGGTCAACACTATTTTAGTCATATTGAACCTGTTGCTTTATCTATCCATACTACGAGTATGAGTAATGGTACCCATAAAACGTTTAGTAAAGAGCGCTTCTAGTGAATAGCCACAACATCTTTATAAAATGACACTTTTAAAGAGTACTCACAATATTTGTATTATTTAAGCGCTTCTAATGAGTGTTTGTTTGTTTGTTTGATTTGAGTTTTAACGTCCTCGTCAACACTGTAAAGGTCATTTTAGAGACGTTGCTTCCAATTTTGTGGGACTTTTACCCGACATTGAGATGAAATGACATCTCAAGCCCTGTCGCCCGATGAAACCAATAGGGTTTATTAGCATGGACGGACCGTCCACGCTAATGCCTCGCACCGCGGTTCCTGGACAGGCTTAGATCCTCTAAGCGGTTTACCAGTACTAGTGTGTTCTAATGAGTGTCCGCATAATATAAACAAGTCCGTGTAATAATCACCCCACTGAACCCCTCTTTATATAGAGGAAATTGGTGATGGGTAAATGTTATTTTTTTTTATTCCTGCTCCAATACATAGGTTGTGGGTACTCGTTAGAAACGTCATTTTTATTGTTAAAAACAATGCCAACAAAAATGTTGGCATTTTAAAAATTGTGAGCAGGACAAAATTCATACTCAGATGAGTTGATCACAAAAAGTTTTATCACCTCGTCGCAAGGGTTGAGACCCACCATTCTACCCTAAACAAGAGACTAAACGGTCTATTTTACTACACGTTGGTCTCAGATGAGTGGCAAAGAATGTAGGTCCAGACCAGACGTCGATACGTCTGAATGGGTCTTCACTTTGTGTTCACTGTTTGTGAAGGTATATCCTTCCCAATTTTATGGCAATATTCAAATACACAAGAACATATAAATGTTTTGAGTAATAGTGTATGGTGAAACGAATGTAGGAAAGAAAGTATCAGAAAAAAAAGTATCAGAAAAAAAGTATCGGAAAAAAGTATCAGTAAAAAGTATCAGGAAAAAATTATCGGAAAAAGTAACAGGAAAAAAATATCAGGAAGAAAGTATCAGTTTCATGTAAAAGGGATAGTATATATATAGAATTAGATTTTTATGCAGTTGCCATTTTGAGGTAAATTTTATTGTATCCGATGCATGTAGCATCTCGGATCATGTTGTGGAACTTTTACCCGACATTGAAATGAAATCTCAAGCCCTGCCGCCCAATGAAACCAAATAGGGTTCATGAGCATGGAGGTCCGACCTGCATACTTTAGTTTGTTATACATGTCCGTCTACACTATATAGGACCGGCCCCATAGCTCAGTTGGTAGAGTGTCCGCACCGGGGAACGGGAGGTCCCGGGTTCGATCCCGGGCCGCGACATACCAAAGTCGTTAAGAATGGTACTAGCTGCTCCTTGCTTGGCACTCAGATTTACGGGGTAGAGCTAGGACTGGTCGAACCAGTGTCAGGATGTGACTGGGTGTGGTATCATCGCATGTGTCTGGGACATGATACTTCAGTGAGGCAGCACTATAAAAGTGAGCATTGAGCTCCCTGTCGCAACCAGACACCGTCGTGATATGACTGAAAAATTGTTGAAAGCGACGTTTAACCCGAATTCACACACACACTACACTATATAGGTCATTTTGGAGACATTGCTTTTTGATTGATAAAGCAGCGTCCAGGTGATGCGCAAATGAACAGGTAACCTTCGTATTTATCCTCTCTTTCGCGAAAGATAATCGGTAAACTCCGCTGGTCAACAAAGCAAGGTAATTCGTGAGGATTAGCAATCAGAAGAGAAAATTGGATTATGCCCCTTGATCTCGGTGGACCTTCAAAGTTCCATATGTAATTCTGTTCTTTAGATGGTCGTAAGACCGACACTTGCCAGAGACCAAGGAAAACTGGCAAAGGCGCGAAGATGAGTGTGCGCACGCATGCATTATTAATCGTTGAGGTGTAACATGAGCGAAGCTTACATAAGGACAGAAAGCGGAAATTGATATGCGCTACTCAGGAATGCTTAAAGACACATTTTTCGATTACATAACACCCTAAGACCGTTTATTAAAGAATCAAGCATTGAGATAAAATACACTTGGGGTATTCAGGCTGTCATACAGGTAGGGGACCAAGAGAGGGTAATACATTACTTAGGGATATGACTTTGACAAATGGCATCTATTCATATACACCTAAGTCCTTATTTTGATTTGCATGGAAGAAACAACAGCCCTTTTTCCGATTTTATATTATGTAGCCATTATTTATAATCATCACAGATTAAAATTCAAATATATTGGTAAATGTTTTCCACAAAAAATCTATATTTTTTTTCAGATAAAATCCTGATAAGTTTATTATTTCTGCTCAAAACATATATTGTGGGTACTCATTAGAACCACCTCGGCGAAGCGGTTCTGACCAGTAACCAGAATTTGTTTTTACAGTGGGACTGCTCGTTAGAACTGCTTCCATGAGGCGGTTCTAACGAGGACACACAATATATGTTTGGAGGCCATTTTAATGTAAAAAAGTGTCCCCGAAAACCCCAACATATATAGAGAAAACAGGGCTCACAGTTTTGCACAATGTGGTCATCATGTGACCAAGTCTGTTTAATGGACATCCCCTATACCCCACTTTCTATAGAGCAAATGGGGGTTTAAGGGGGTATACATTATTTTCCAAGTCATAGGTTGTGGGTGCTTGTTTGAATCGTCTCATTGAGTCATAGGTTGTGGTCACTCGTTTGAACTGCCTCAATGAGGCGGTTCTAACGAGCACCCATAACCTATGTTCGCATTATTAATAAGAAAAATATTGCGGCTTTTCATAAAAAATAGACATTTTGGAGACGTGAAAAAATGCACAATGTCACACGGGTGTTTTATCATAATGGTGTCCAAATGTGTAAAATTGTCATACTGTTGCTTGATAATTGGATAATTGGTCATAAAATTAATTGTGCTCGTTGTTTTAGTTTTAAACTTGAAAAGGTGAAAAAATAACATCTTAAAATATTTTTTTTTTTTTCTTCTTTTCTGATAAGTTTTATGATTGTGTCTAAAACAAAGAACATTTTATAGTTCCATCTTGACTGAAACTATAAAATGCTAATGTTGTAGACATTATGCGATTTGTGTGTCACATACTTTCAACCAAAATGAATAAATAAATAAATAAATAAATAAATAAATAAATAAATAAAGGTAAATTGATTGATTAAATTTTGAGGTTAATCAATTCATTTACCTTGTTTGTTTACTTCTCTGCACTTTTGAGTAAAGGAAACAATGGGTATCGGTTTTTTTCTTTACTTTCTTTAAAATAAAAAAGAAGTAATTTTAAACAATATTTTGTTGGAAACAATCTCAGTAAATTATACTATCACTCAAGGACCCTTATTGAGCCCCCCATTAAACATATCAGTCTGCTCATAATCACCTCATAATCACTTAGACAAGATAAGCCTTTGATGTGCACTATGGTCCAAAGGAAATGTTTATTGGAGATCATTAGAGAGGCCACCCCTTTTATATAAGGAAAAAATGTGTCTTTAATGCTGAATTAATTATGAAATATATGAGTATATGAAATATGAAAATCGACGTTCAATATGGGGAAATAACCGAAAATGACTAGAAAGTCCTAACCGCAAGCGCTCCTCCATTTTCCATTATTTCACTCTGTGACATGAGAATAGTTAAAAGTGATTGTCTCTGAATGTTTATGGTCAAGGTCATTCGGTGACCTTGGCCCAAGGTCACTTGTATTGCAGAAAAATTGACATATTAGAATACTTTTTTCTCTAAAACCACTGGGTCAATTGAATTTCACATGCAGCCTAAGGATAGTAAGGGAACAAAAATTATTCAAATGATTCAAGTCACATGACCAAGATGGCCGTCATGCCCGAATAAGACTGAATACTACCAAATTTGGTTGACTATGACCTATTTACATTAAGGTCAAATTTTACTCCTTAGGCTTTTCGTTAGGAAAATAGGAAAATCAATGCATTTATCAAAAAGGTGTGGTCTGTTATATGAGAATAGGTAATAAAAGATCAATGACTATGAATTCTAAGGGTCAAGGTCATTATGTGAACTTGGCCCAGGGTCATTTGTATTGCAGGGCCATTGACATATTAGAATACATTTTCTCATACACCACTGGGCCAATTATATTTAAATTTTATATGCAGCCTTAGGACACTATTGAAACAAAAATTTATTCGTATGGTCCAGGTCACATGATCAAAACGGCCGCCATGCCCAAATATGGTAATAACCTTTAAAAGTCTTCCTCTTCCAACCACTTGGTCGATTCTCTTGAAACTTGGTATGTAGCATCGGGTGACTGAGTATACTCCCTTCCTACTCTATCGCGGGTCCTACTTTATCGCGGTATTCACGTTCTCCTCTTATTCTCGCGAGCAGCGGCCACTGCTGGTTGTTTACATTAATTACCTTCCGAGGCAAATCTCAAACTCCACATTTCGAGAGAAATTGAACAAAATATCAAGTATATTGTTGAGTAAAGTTTATTTATTTAGAAAATCAAGTAATACTTTCTTCACTGAATCAATTGTATACCCCTACCTATAAAAATCCCACTCTACTTTATTAAAACTTCAATGTATTATTTTGGTTCGATTCTGGTTGTTGTCGTCTGAAGTTGACAAATGCTGCGCGCACGTAAAGTCACGTTATTACCTTATATGGAAACGGTTTCCTGGAGCCGAAAGTCACGTGGACAATTAGCGACTATAATTGGAAATGTAACCCCGAACAGCTTATGGGGGGCATCTAAATTGAAAGTGTTTAAGTCGGTCAAAATTGTGAACTGGGCAGAGTGTGACATATGCGGTCATTGGGCACCCCTTTAGTTTTGCTCCACAATCCTTTCTGTGAATGAAGGCAGTGAGTAAAGGTGTCCATGCCTGTCATGTGACCAGTAAATAGCATACTAAGAACACCAAACATTGCAAATACGTTAATTTCTGTTTAAGTTGAATTTTTGGATTATTTAAAGGGTTAATTAACGTTTAATGATTCAATTCAAGTGCTAAATATGTTCTTATGAATCAGTGCTGATAACTGATATTACATGGATATGCACCCGGCCTCAAATATTTTGACACTTTCAATTCAAGTGAATGCCGCGATAGACTAGGAAGTCACTCTGACGTAACTCTAAACAACATGGCTGCCAACAACCGGAAAATTTAAAATTGACTGACGCTAAAATATATTTCTACCCCTTTTACAATATCGAAGTAGGGTTACTTATAACACACAAACAGGCACATATAAGGTAAGTTGATGTGTTTATTTAATTACTGGCGATTAACTGTTAGTACCGCGATAGAATAGGCAACCGGGATACTTCCAGATTCGCAAAAAAAAAAAAACAAAAAAAAACAATGACCGTAGGTTGACTTTGACATATTTTCGCCAAGGTCAAATTTGGCTCCATAGACTTTTCAAGGGGAAATAGGTAAATCAATGCATTTTTCGAAAATTTTGTTTTCTAAGATATGAGAAAAGGTAAAACATGATTGTCTATAAATCCTTAAGGTAAAGGTCATTTGGTGACCTTGGCCCAAGGTCACTTGTATTGCAGGCCCATTAACATATTAGAATACATTTTCTCTAAAACCAAAGGGCCAATTTCATATATATTTTACATGCAGCCTAAGGACAGTAAGGTCACAAAATTTTATTCAAATGTTCCAGGTCACATGACCAAGATGGCCGCCATTCCCAAGTATAGTTAAAACGTTAAAAGTCTTCTTCTCCAGTATTACTGGGCCAATTGTCCTGAAACGTGGTAAGTAGCATTGTGAGACTGAGAACTTCCAAATATGCAAAAATGATGACCCTAGATTAAAATTGACTTATTTTACGTCACGGTCAGATTTGGCTCATTAGGTTCTGCAATAGGAAATAGGTAAATCAATGCATTTTTTTTCTAAAATATTGTGGCCTATGATATGGGAATAGGTACAAAATGAATGTCTGTGAATACTTAAAGTCAAGGTCATTCGGTGAGCTTGGCACAATGTCACTTGTATTGCAGGTTCATTGACATATTAAAATACATTTTCTCTAACACCACTGGGCCAAATTTATTTAAATTTTATGTTCAGCCTTAGGACCATAGGTGAATTAAACTTTATTCCAATGTTCCAGGTCACTTGACCAAGATGGCTACCGTGCCAGAACCACTGGGCCGATTGTTCTTGAACTTGGTATGTAGAATCGGGTGACTGAGTACTAGCAACACTAGGCTGACCATGACCTATTTTACGCCAGACTCAATGTCACTTGGAGTCATTGATACTACAAAATACATTTTCTCTGAAACCACTGGGCCAATTTCAATGGGAATTAGGTAATCAATACATTTTTGGTAAAATATTATGGTCTATGATATGAGAATAGGTAAAAAATGAATGTCTGTGAACGCTTAAGGTCAAGGGCATTCTGTGACTTTGGCCTCTGTGATCATGGCCGAAGGTCACTAATATTGCAGGTTCATTGACATTTAAGAATAAATTTCTCTAAAACCACTGGACCAATTTTATTTAAATTTTACATGCAGCCTAAGGACGCCTGTTTGGGATTGTTAATTGGCAAAATACGTTAAAATCTGACAGAGTTTTGGCCGTTAACAATTCCCATTAAATGTTTTCCTTTACTAATGGGATATATGGATGGAGTTTCTAAGATATATAGATCACTAAATTAAGCATATTATAGCCAATGACCACAGCTCTGACCCGCCTTCGTCTTGAGCAACAGCCCTAAATGGATTTGAAAATGAGATTTTTTTTTTTGTTTTTTTTTTTGTTTTTGTTTTGCCTTTTTTCCTTTGCCATAACGAATATCTTGAACTTTTTACGGATATATAAAACACGAAAGGGAGCATATTATGGACAAGAACAGTAACTCTTCTAATTTTGGTTATTGCATCATCTGCCCTTGATATTTATCACTGCCAAAGATATATTAGTCACATAGATGGGAAAAAAGGGACCCGATAATACACAGGGCTCAGCGGAACGATCAGGACCTCATGGTCCTCTTGTTTGTGATTGTTTTTATTTATTCATTTATTTATTTATTTTCCTTGCTGCACAACAGTTAAGAGGCTTTCTAGTAGTTACAGAACCACACTGTTAGAAACTGTTAGTCCGGAATTTGAAATTCGTAGCGCTCTTACGTAAGGAGTTGAATGCACCTTATATTCTCGCACGTTACTATGATATAAAATCTCTGCTTCTTGGAAATGAAATAAGAAGATAAAGACGTGGCATATAATAGGGAAAATGTTGTCCAGGCAATATTGACTTTATTTTTTATTTGATCCTCAGCAAACTTGTAGGTAAAGAGGACAGTCATAAAATCTTGGACGAGTTTGAATTTGTCTGATTATTCGTGTCAGAGTAACTTGCCTGCCCTTTCTTCCCCGTTAGAATTATAATAGGGGAAATGTTGTCCGGGTGATAAGAACTTTATTTTTTTTATGTTCAACAACTTTTAGGTAATGAGGAAAGCCATAGAATCATGAACGAGTTCGAATTTCGGGCAGATCGGAATGATCGTGTGAGAGTTACTTGTCCTTTCTTCCCCGAAAGATTTATATTGGGAAAAATGTTGTCCAGGCGACAGACACTTTATGTTTTGTTTTTATCCTCAACAAACTTGTAAGTTTCTAACAGTGTTCGTTTATATTTCTTATGGTTTGTCTATGAGTGTAAGTATCGGTTATATTAATTTGTTTTGGATAACCAGTTGGCCATTTTGTGGGTAAGTAACTGTCCACTTGGCTTTCCGCTATTGATGTTTCCATTAGGGTCTGTTGATTCATGTGTGTGTTTCTTTACCTTCGGTGTCTCTGGTGGGAGCCATGGGTTAATTGTCTCGATTGATGATCATTGCCTTCAGTTCTATTGTGTAGGTAATGAGGAAAGCCATACAGTCTTGTACGAGTTCGAATTAGGGGCAGACCGGGTTGTTGGTGTGAGAGTTACTTACCCTTTCATTCCCCATATAATGGGGAAAATGTTGTCCGGGAAATATCAACCTTATTTTTGGTCCGATCCTAATTAACCTTGTTGGTCATGAGGAAATAATGTATTAATGTTAATGGATAGAGCTGGAGTTTGTGGGCCATACAGCTTTTACAAAAATTTAAATATTAACATTTAATTTTCCAAATGCGGATTTGATGAATAACAGCTTGTCTTCCGATTGAATAACTAGGCTAGGGTCTCTTTTACGCGTTTGAACCTCAGCAAATATGCGTGGAGTTAACTAATCCTTTACCCCGTCATCATCCTCTCAGTTACGATGTTTTGCACATAATTTCATGACTGAAAATTAAAATACTGCATGGTTTCACTTTAGTAATACATGGTCATTAAAATTCCATATTAAGAACACCTTTTGTGCTGTCCAGAAGTTGCCTCATTAATAGAGCGGTTTCAATAAGAGATACAAAAAAATTTAAAGTCATTTGAAGTGAGACTGAGAAAAGTATCACACATTCATAAGTGGAAAAACAAATCATCCTCTGAATCACAGGAATTCCTAATTGAGTTGAAGTTAACTGGCATGTTTAGTTATGCGAGTTCCTCTCACTTTGCTTTCATATTATATATTATCTTTACACATATTTGCAATATTTTTACTCATCTGTCTATCTATTTCTCTATAGTTTTTCTCCGAGTACTTTGATTTTCGTCCACGGTTACCGTTAATAACACACCATGTAGCATATTACAGGTTGTGGGTGCTCGTTAGAACCGGTGCTCGTTAGAACCGACTCTATGAATACCTGCTATCAGTCTTGGAGCAGAAGTAAGAAAAATAGTGTAAACCCTTGTAAAACACAAACTTTTTTTTTATAAATAGGGGTTTACGCGGGTCTTCATTTTACAGACTTGTGCCCAGGTAAAATTGTGGATTATGGCCACGTAAAATCGATTTAAGCCTCTCCCCACCCACGTGGAGTTTGTTCACTGACCGTCCCAAGTCGGTCCTTCTGTCGGGGTTTACTTTTGTTATGGTTTGCCTTTGGGTGTTTGTGCCGCTTATACTATTTTGTTTTGGATAGCCAATTGGTCATTTTGTGGGAAAGTAACTGTCCTTTTGTCTTTTCGCTATTGATGTTTCCATTAGTTTTTGTTGCTTCATGTTTGTGTTTCTTTCCCTTTGGTGTCTCTGATCAGAGCTGTGGATTAATAGTATCGATTCCTGCTCATCGCCTTCACTACTATGTTGTTAACACCATGGATCGGCTCCAAATAAGTGAACTTATCTTGAGAGTGCCGTGGTAAAACCAAAACAAAAAAGCTCTATTATAGTTGTTTTTGATGAATCCATTAATAAATCATGTTACAGGTGTTAAATTGGGGCATGTGTTTCATATAAGCATCGATCACCCATTAATAAATTGCCTTTAGTCATATTTCTCTTTTTGTTTAATGTCAACAAAATACATTTTACATTTGTTACCGATCCATTAAATTACAAATTCGTCAAAACACAATGCCGAGCTGAACAACAATTTACGTCACAAATGACATGTTTGTCAAAATTCAAAGAAACTGTAGACCATAATCAGCATATTGAATACCGGTAAATGTCCACACCTACAGAAAGTTTTAGGTGGAACTTAGCGATTGCTATACCGTCTTCTTCAGATTTTCGCTGCATTATCATTGGGCAGTTGTCTGAAAAACATCTGCCAATAAACTGAGAAGGACAAGCGATTAATCGTTCCACCCACTGATCAGGGCCTACACTGTTTGCAAAACGTCCAGCCATTTCCGAATCAATTTTGAAGAAAACAAAACCTATCACCCCTAGATTTCGAAATGGACTCCTGCTATATATAAGGAGGAAGAATCCATTTGGTACAAAAAAGAGTTAAATGACAATGATAAACAAGAGCATCGGTGAAACCGAGGGATGCTCCCCGAAGATGCGCAGTAGTAGGAGGGTTATTTTAGTGAAATGATCCTATACACTTTGAAGTTTGATAAGATTTGTTTGAAGACAAAGGTTATGGGTACTCGTTAGATCCGTCTGAATGTGGAGGTTCTAATGAGTACCCTCAGCTGATGTTTGGAGTACGAATAAAGAAACAAGGTAGTGATTTTCAACAAAGAATGCAAAAAAATGAGAAATGTAAGGCCCCTTCCCTGCAAGGAACTGTAAATCTTAAACCATAAGGCTGAGAAACTCAATTTTGTGTTCCCTAGTAAGTGATTTTCAATGGAAAATGTCACAAGGAATACACATGTGAAACATGAAAGCCCTATCACCCATGGTTATGAAATAACAGGAGACATTTTTTTTAAAAAGGGGAGATGATTAGTGAAAATAAGCAATATAGTAATGGCCCTTTGTCAGAATGTAGGTTTTTATAATGTAAGTATGTGTATGAAGTTTCATGAGAGTAGGACAAATACTTTTAAAATTTTGACCGGAGTTTAAGTTGTTTGGGTATGGCCTGACAAACACACACCCAAATGCAATTTGTCAGGATGTAGGTCTTGTGATGGTAATTATGTATGTGATGTTTCATGAGAGTAGACAAAATACTTTTGAAAGTATCACCGAGGTTAAGGTGTTTGGTTTAGGTGTGACAAACACACAAGTTATTCTCCTTTGTCAGAATGTAGGTCTTGTGATGGTAAGTATGTGTGTGAAGTTTCATAAGAGTAGGGCCAGGTTAAGGCGTGACAAACACGAGTTTCGTGGCGTCTGATCTGGGCCTGCACTGTTTGCCACTTACCCCTTTTGGGGTTTCCGGTACCAAATGGGTTTATTTTTTTATTTTTTATTTTTTTTTTTGATTTTGGTTTTACGGCCCTTTCAAGATTATTTCACTCATATCGAGCCGATCGTTAATCAGAGGTGGGCGAAAACCGGAGTACCCGGAGAAAAAACACCTGACCTTCCGTTGCAGAACTTGGCGTCTCACACGTGGCCCGAGCGAGGCTCGAACCTACGGCGGTGAGAGACCCAATGACTAAGAGTCAGCGCTCTTATCCACTAGGCCACGGAGGCCCGTCTCAAATGGGTTTAACCTAAAGTCTAAGAATTCCCTAGTTAGTGATTTTCAACAAAGACTGCAAAAATAAGGAGAAATGTAAGGCCCCTTCTGTGCAAGGGCATGTAAATCTTAAACCATAAGACAAAGAAACTCAGTTTTGTGTTCCCCAGTAAGTGATTTTCAATGAAGAATGTCACAAGGAATACATATGTGAAATATGAAAGCCCTATTACCAATGGTTATAAAACAACAGGAGATTTTTTTTTTTTTTAAAAAAGGGGGACATAATTCAGTGTAAATAAGCAATATAATTATGGCCCTTTGTCAGAATGTAGGTGTTGTGATGGTAAGTATGTGTGTGAAGTTTCATGAGAGTAGGATAAATACTTTTAAAATTTTGACCGAGTTTAAGTTGTTTGGTTATGGCCTGACAAACACACAGAAAAACGATATACTTATGGCCCTTTGTCAGAATGTAGATCTTGTGATAGTAAGTAAGTGTATGCAGTTTCATGATAGTAGGGCAAATACTTTTGAAGTTATGACCGAGGTTAAGTTTTTTTGGTTAAGTCGTGACAAACACACGGACAAAAGCAATATGGTTTGTCAGAATGTAGATCTTGTGATTGTTAGTATGAGTGTGAAGTTTCATGGGAGTAGGGATAATACTTTTGAAGTTACAACCGGTTATATGTTTTGGTTTAGATTTGAAACTGACTGACAAGGAGATTACTATAGGGCACCCAAAATACTGTGTGGGGCCCTAATTAAGAAGGGAATTAACTCCGTAAATACTGTTGGCACTGTTATGCTTCTTGCATTCTGCGATTTCTCTCATAGCCCCGTATCAGTGTATCAAGTTTCACTAAACTACCTTTAAAATTTTAGAGATATGCTCCGGACAAGCTTAATATAGCAAAACCTAAAAAGGGAAATAACTCTGTAATTACTTGTGATAGAGTTACAGTTCTTACACTCTGCACTTCCTCTGATGGCCATCTATCAATGTATCAAGTTTCACTTAAATCCCTTTTATACTTTCAGAGATATGCTTCGGACAATCTTTTCATTGAAATAGTTAAGAAGGGAAGTAACTCAATAAATACTGGTGACAGGGTTATGGTTCTTGTATTTTACAATTCCCCTCATCGCCCTCTATCAGTATATCAAGTTTCACTTAAATACCTTTAATACTTTTAGAGATATAGAGCGTGACGGACGGACGGACGGACGGACGGTCGGACGGACGGACAAAGCGGCGACTATACGGCTCCCCCTTCGGGGAGCATAAAAAACAACAACAACATTTGCCATTAGCTATTTTTATTAATGTATTTGTTAATTTTTATTTGGTTTTGGTTTTACGGCCCTTTTAAGATTATTTCACTCATATCGAGCCGATCGTTTAGCAGGGGTGGGCGAAAATTGGAGTACCCGGGGAAAAAACACCTGACTTTCCGTTAGAGAATTTGGCGTCTCACATGTGACCCGAGCGATGCTCGAACCCACAGCTTTGAGAGACCTAATTATTAAGAGTCAGCGCCATTAGCTATTTATTGGCTTCTTGTGTATAGTCTATTACCCATTGTATGCTGTGGAATCTTCCATGGCTATATGTTGGATAAGCCCATTTTCATATAAAGGGTGACATGCCTATTTTTTCGTTTTTATTCGATTTTAGACGGAAAATTCTGTAAGCAAATAGTGTATTATGCTGAAAGCTGTTTTATATGTCTTTATTTTTTCTACCTGTCGTGGCCTAATTTGTAGCTTTGATTTCCATTTTCTGACTGCGGCATATATTAAAATTAAGACAAAACAACGACGGGGTCAATTACTTTGGAAAGTAATTATTTAAATTACCATTACATTGCTAATTCTTGATCACCATTACACACTTTTTGAAGAAGTAATTAATTAAATTACCACTACATTACACAAGTGATTAATTACCAATACACGTTACTTTCCCCATTTGAAGCATAAAATAAGACATTGATAAAATGTCAAAAATATTTTTATGAAACTTTTATGAGTTTGATCCTAATCATTCTCAGAAACAATATTACTATTGCATTTGTTGTTTATTAGTTTTTCGAAGTTAACGTCACTAACTCGGCATCTCTCAAGAATGGCAGTTGTCAGTTCTGGCGAAATATACTGGTTAATCGCTTACATATACGCCTAGCCAGGGAAAGTGTGGAAAGGTAAACTGTCCGCCTCAAAAATGACATAAAATAGTGTTAAACTCCAAAACAAAATCTGGCCGGGAGGTTTTCCCAGCCACACTGAAAAGTCTTTCAACATGGGCAAATGTGGCTGGGATGGCCAGATAATTTGCTGCTAATTGCGACAGCACAGGGTATCTATAGGAATTAATGCTCCAATATTCTAATGGGTTTAAACCCATTTCAATGCATGGTTCTGAGTGTAAGTCAATGTCAAGTTCACTTGTTGCAGTTGCAGCTCTTCTTGGATAAGGTCGTAATTGGGACATGGAGCTATGTTGTTTTGTATAGGATAGAGACAGTTCATCATCAGTTGTGATTTATGGGACAGTCTCAATCTGGGATGCTATAAGTTTCACAACTGACCTAGATTCATTTATTTTTACAAATTACATTATCATTTATAGAAACTTTTGTGGCAACTATAACTGAAATTAAGATTTAAATGGGTCAAAGACAATCTGTCATTTGCTGATCTTCTTATTTTACGTGACATCTTAATGTGCCAAATCTTATTATTTCCAACATTGTGGTAGTTTTCAAAGTTAAATACTCAGATCAGTTTCCTTATCTTCTCACTGTAATCAGAGACTCCAGATTTGTCTTTTTGCCGTAATTGATTACTTGACTTCTACAAATGGTTGCTGTGACTATCAAAGGCTCTGATCAGACTGTGCTTATGCTCAGGCTGATATGGGACTTTCCATGTCACCAGTGACACATTGTTAGACAACATGTCACAGATCTGATAAAATCTTACCTTCATATACGTTATGAAGTTGGATGTTATTTTCAAAGTTCCGGATATAAATGTTGAAAAATAGCAACATTTGGCTTTAAATTTGTTCGTAATATCTTTAGGTAGTTCAAAATATGTAAAAATTAGAGAGTATCTAATTTTATGTAACGTTGATTGGTGCCTGAAGCTCTGTCTCTGGACGGGCCCCTCGGAATCTAACTGTTGATCCTCTTTTGCTCCAGCATTTCAGTGGTTTCTTGCTGTCGAGTCCTCACCCTTGTTTCATCTCTGTGGTTATTTGCTTTTTGTGTTCTCGGAGATGTTGCACTGATGAGTTGGAAGGCCTTCATGCGGACTGAACAAATTATTTGTCTAAATCGCGACGGAAGGGCGAGGATAATGGTCATGTAAAATCGATTTAAGCACCCCCCCCCCACCACCACAATGTAGATTTCGGTTCTTGTCGTGTTTTTTTTATGGTTTGTCTTTGAGTGTGTATGTCGCTTATATTATTCTGTTTGGGATAGCCAATTGGCCATTCGGGGGAAATGTAACTTTCCTTTTGGATTTCCACTGTTGATGTTTCCATGAGGGTCTAGTTGTTTCACGTTTCTTTCGATGGCAGCTATGGGTTAATTGTATCGATTTCTGATCATTGGCTTTACTTCTATTTTGAGGCCATTTTCATGACCCTTCATATATTTGTCCAAATGTGTTAAACTAAACACTTTTCACAGTTTATTACTAAATTGAGGTAATTGTTTTTTAATCAATATTCCCTGCTCTATAGTTTTGTTTGTTTGATTTGAGGTTTAACGTCCCAATCAACACTGTTAAGGTCATTTTGGAGACGTCGCTTCCAATTTTGTGGGACTTTTACCCGACATTGAGATGAAATGACATCTCAAGTCCTGTCGTCCAATGAAACCAATAAGGTTTACTTACATGGACGGTCCACCTCGCACCGCGGTTCCTGGACAGGCTTAGATCCTCTAAGCGGTTTACCAGTACTAGTATGGGGCCGGATTCAGCTCTGCGTGGAAGCATCATGCAATCCATATATTTCTTCAAGCCCCTAAGGGCGGGGGCTGCTGCCCTATAGTTTCAACTACCTGTGGATTAAATGATATAGGCCATGTACATGTTAAGCGTTTCTTTCTTTCAAACCTTTAGATTAACTATTATGCTTCAGGCATTATTATTCATCAAGGTTTACCATATTTACAGTAACATAAGATGTAAAAATCCTAAAATTTGTAAATATATTTATTTATTTACTTATAATTATTATATTTTATGAATATTTGTTTTACTTTATAATTTCAGTCATTAAAATATTTGTCATTGATTTCTAACCAAAACAGATGATGATTCTGATTCCAATGATAATGATGATGCTAACAAGTCTGATGTTTGGTCTATATATATAGGCACTGAAACGTAATGAAAAAGTAATTGAGCATTACAGGCTTCTTCCACTTATAATCAATTAAATTTCCATTACATGTATTAAAAAAAAATCCATTACTCATTACTTCCAATTACTTGGGAAATTGTAAGTCATTCAAATTAATTACCATTACACATTACCACTACCCCATCTCTGCAACGACAACACAACCTGTTGTCGTCTAATAACCAACAGATAAACGAAACGCATGGTCAATCCGTCATACTAAAGAAAACATTGCACCCCATCACAAAAACAAGATCCATAGCATTTGTTGTACCAAGTCGCGTTCGTTGTACCGCGGTTCTCGGTGTTATTTAGCATATGGCGCCTGGATAATATCGTACCAACGACGATGTATGAACTTTGATACGGCGTCCATTGAAGATGTATGCCTGTGTCGAAACTATCGCTTGATTAGAGCAAGACTAGAAATAACTAGAACTGTTTTCAGAGGAAAACAATGTCCCCAACCATACATATATCTTACAACACCCATTTGACATGAATAACTAGATTAAAGTCACCGAAATGTGAGCTGCAAAAAAGCCGTTTTTGGCCAAAAACTTAGTTTTCTCCGAAGCCATTGACCTAAAAAACAAACACTTATTAAAAAGATCGGATCACCAGACAAATTTGGTAGACTGTAATTAAATATTGTACCAATTTTGACCATTATTCATACATTCTTAAATGATATAGGTTACGGATAAGCCCTTTTTACCCCAAAAGAACAGGTTCGGTAAACCTTGGCCTTAGAATGCAGACAAGCCACTGTTTGGCCCAAAACTTGACTGTTTTGGGGGCCTTTGACTGGAAAAAAGGCCAAGGTCACCCAAATCTAATCACGTATGTGGTATGTTGCATTGGTATATTGTATCAAGTTTGACTATAATTGGTCGATTCGTTAATGAGGTAGGGTGCAGGCACGCCATTTTTCGCCCAAAATTGACTCTCTATGGGGCGCCGTAACTTTGTAAAATGTCGGGGTCACCAGAATCTAACCAAACCTGTGGATTGTTGTAATGATATATTGTACAAAGTTTGACGAAAATCAATCAATTCGTTAATGAGATAGAGTGCAGACAAGCCATTTTGGACCAAAGGTGACAGTTTTAGGGTTGTTTGACCTTGAGAATGAGGTCAAGGTCACCAAAATCTAATTAGATCTGCGGTTTGTTGTAATCATATATTGTATTAAGTTGGACGAAATTTGGTCAATTCGTTTGTAAGATAGAGTGCACACAAACCATTTTGGCCCAAAAAGGCCGCTGAGACTTGAAAATGAGGTCAAGGTCGCCAAAATGTAATCATATCTGTGGTATGTTGTGATGATGTATTGTACAAAACTTGACGAAAATTAATCAATTTGTTAATTAGACAGAGTGCAGACAAGCCATTTTTGGCCAAAAAAATGATATTTTTTTGGTCGTTGTGAACTTGAAGATGAGGTCAAGGTCACCAACATCTCACCTAATCTGCAATATGCTGTATTTATATATTGTACGAAGTGTAATTAAACTTTAGCCATTGGTTAATGAGATAAAATGCAGACAAGCCATTTTTGACCCAAAAATGACTGTTTCGGGGTCGCTGTGACCTTGAAAATGTGGTCAAGGTCAGCAAAATATAAACAAATCTGCGGTGTGTTATAATGATATATCGTACCAAGTTCGATTTAAATAAATCGATTCGTTAATGAGAGTGCAGACAAGCCATTTTTGCCCCCCCCCCCTCCCTAAAAATGACTGTTTTTGGGCCGCTGTGACATTGAAAATGAGGTCAATGTCACCAAAATTTATCCGCGGTTTGTTGTAATAATATAGTGTCCCAAGTTTGCTTATATTAATCGATTCGTTAATGAGGAAGAGTGCAGAAAACCATTTTTGGCCAAAAATGATAGTTTTGGGGTCGCTGTGATCCTGGAAATGAGATCAAGGTCACAAAACTCTAAATAAATCTCCGGTTTGTTGTAATGATACATTGTATCAAGATTGATTAAAATGAATCAATTCGTTAATGAGATGCAGACAAGCCCTTTTTGGTCAGAAAATGACTGGTGTTGGGTCGCTTTGACCTTGAAAATGAGGTCAAGGTTATTATGACCTAATGACTGTTTCACTTATCCTAGAGATGTGTGTATGCAAGTTTGGTCAAAAACCATCCATATGTTCAGGGGCTTTAATGCTTCAAACAGGCTCCGTCGACGCTGACGCCGCTGCCGACTCAAACGGGATCCGCCCCAAAATCAATATTCCCCCTCACCTCCGGTGTGGAGATTTAAAAAACGTGACAAAAGCCCGTTAACATAACTAAAGCCGGCCTCAGTCGGATGCGCGTCTGCTTGGTGATCAGGCGGTCGCAGGTTCGATACCTGCCGGGATCGGCAACATTATTTCACGGATATTGATCTTGAAATCATTTCTACGTTCATTCTCTCCTTCAGCTGATTCAAGGAGGGCAGTTGTCAGTTTCCGGCGAAAGAATGTGCACTGTGCTGGTTTATCGCTTGCGTATTGTATAAGTCTGCCCAGGAAAAAGCGTGGATAGATAAACTGACCGGCTCAAAAATGACCTAAAATTGTGTTGACTAGGCCGTTAAACTCCAATACAAACAAACAAATAACATAATTAAAATACAGACAGATATGTTGAGTCGATTCCCAGGCAACAGGACACTTCGGCCCCAAAACCACCTCGGCCCCACATAAAATTGAAACCAAAGACGGATCAGCCCCCTGACACCCGGCCCATATACCCAGACACTTCGGCCCTACTTTGCTTCTCACTGGGCTTCAATAGGAGGTCGGGTTGGATGCCCGATGACGTTTTTTTTTTTTTTTTTTTTCTTTTTTTTTTGGGGGGGGGGGGGGGGGTGGGGGGGGAGGGTGGTTTGTTTTGTTTTTTGACTGATTTGATTATTTTGATAGGGAACCCATGTATTATAAATTTAATAACACCTCTTAGATACTGTTGGGAGATTTACTTTTACCTAGAAGTATTTTCTGGTTTGTTTTTCTATTAGCCAGTAGCACTGGTACATGCAAAACTTTCTCACACTCTAGGTATATTTAGACTGATGACCTAACACAAGGTCGCTGTATGTCTGGGGTTATTTTCTTTATATCTATTCTTAGAATATAGGACGTTTGGAGTGCTATTTTTATGTAGATGCACTTTCATGATAAGGGTGTATATTTTTAGCCTGACAGCTCCAGCTCACTGGGCTGTGGCTGGTTTCTCTGGCTGAGAGGATACTACCATATTTGGGTCTCAGGGGGGACTTTATTTTTAGTATCAAAATGCACGGCTCTGTGACTTGTCCGGTTGAGATGATCTCACCATATTTGGGGCAGAGGCCGTATATTTAAGATGCACCAACAAAATCTCTGGGGCTTTTTCGCAGGGTTCTGTTCGAGGGATAATTGCCGATAGTTTGAAAGAATGAATGAGGCTTTATTACCTGCATTGCTTAAAATGTATATTAAAATAATAATCACACAATAAATTGTTACAGTTTTAATTTATTTGAGTGTCTCATGTGGAGCCAATTTTCAGCAAAGCAAGAGGCAGCTCATGGTGCAAAACAAACACAAAAGTTTTCTTTAATAATAAGAAAACTTTACACTGGTGGCAGCTGATGGGATTAATCGTGAAGATTTATCTCGATTCCTCGGGAGTCGGACTTTAACACGGTCTACGCAGATTCTGGTGCCTCAAATGTCATAGATTTATGATAATTGTGTTTGCCATAGTTCTGGCTAAATTTGGTTTTGTAGAAAAAAAAGTGTATGGAATAAAAACAAATTCTTGCCACGGATTTTTAGAAGGGTAATTTATTTCGTCTCCTATACACTGTGTCAAAATTTCTGTTTAATCCTCTGTTTAATTATGTCTACACTTAGGGAGCAAATTGCTGATTTATCTATTACATTAAATCCAATTGCAGAAGAGCGGAAAAATTTTATAAAACACATGCTTATTCAAGAGGAAAATTATGAGGCGCAATTCAAAATCTATGAAAATAAAGTTGACAGCCTTTTGAAGGGAAAAGATGAGGAAATTGACAAGTTATTAAGGGAAAAGTGCCGTTTAGAAGCTAGAATCCTGGGCGAGGATGCGCCTGTCCTGCAGTATAAATTCTGATACTTTTTGTTTTATTGTGTGTGAATTTTGATTTTGTTCGTGATGGGACCCAAAAAAAACACAAATATGGAAAAGGACAAAGATCAAAATATCGCTGGTCAGTTAAACATCGAAAGTGACAATGAGGATGACGACTTGAGGCGTCAGATTTCAGAATTGCAAGAAAAACTGAAAATTACCTCAGAGGAGAAAAATAGGGAAAAGGATAAGGCAAGTGCTCGTGAAAAGGAACTTGATGCCCTTTCTGTTGCAATGAGGAGGCAGGAGCGTTCTGCTGCTGCTGAACGTGATGCTCTTGTTCGAGATTATCAGGGCAGAATTAACGATTTACTGACCGATAGGGCAATGTCGGCAGGAGTGTCGGAAACACAGTCAAATCGTGAAAATTCACCCTTAATCGCAAATACACAGGGTCAAGCTGCTGGTCATCACAATGGGCTAATACATCAGAATCAAGGAACAATGGGCGCTTTTACCGGGAACCAGGGGCGTCAACGGAATCACGCTAATTACGAGGTGCCTATGCCACGTCAGGCACTTTTCGATGGGAAAACGTCTTGGGAAAGTTTCTTTCAGCCATTTGAAGCCTTGGTACAGGCCTGCAGATGGGACCAGAATGAGAAGCTTTTTCGACTTACCAGCTGTTTGAGAGGTGAGGCGGCTGAGTATGCATTTGGACAGCTTCCGCAGGAAACGCTGAGCGATTTTAGTCAGCTCGAGAGGGCCCTGGAGGCACGATATAAGGAGAAACGAACAAGCTCTTCGTATTTGGCTGAGTTGGAAAATCGTCGTATGCAAATAAAGGAAAAGCTGGCTGATTATGTGGCGGATATTAAGCGCTTGGTGATTAAAGGATACCCCACTGCGGATGCGCAAACAAGGGAGAAAATAAATGTCAGGCACTTTTTAAAGGGCTTGCCTGATCAGCAGATGGCTGTCGCTGTAGGTATGCGGGAACCAGTCACAATTGATGAGGCCAGGCAAATTTTGGAAATGTACAATAGTTTAAAGGATGAGGTGAAGGGTGCACGGGTAAGAGTGGTACAGCCAGGTGAGGAAATACCCGTAAATGAAGGTCAATTTGTTACTGAGAAAAGACTGAGAGAATTCGGGAACGAAATTAAATCAAATATTGGGAAAAAGATTGATGTTTTGACACAGAAGCTTGAGAAAAGAAATGTGAATGTTGGTAAAGAGAAACCGCCAGGATCTTCAGGTCAAGGTCAAGGTGACGTAGCTTCTGGTGGTGCTCGACCAAAGAAAAAAATTCGTTGTTTCTCATGTTTTGAAGAGAATCACATTTCATGAAATTGCCCATATAAAAATAATGGTGCACGTAATAATAATGCAGCAAATATTCAGGAAAACTAACTGGTGCCACTGCTAACGGCCTGGCAGTGGGACATGCTAGTTATTGTGACGTTTCTGGAAATGTGAGTGTACGTAACCTTAATCATGGAATGTCTATTCTGTTGCATGTGTCAGTTGGTCATCTGGGTGCCAAATTTGTGCTGGATACTGGCGCATGCGTCAGCATTATTTCATCTGGACTTTATTATAAAATTCCTCCTAATGATAGGCCCCAGTTACGGCCAGTCAACAATTCTTTTAAACTTGAGGTAGCAGACGATAGTCTTTTGACTGTAGAAGGAATTGTAAATTTAAATTTTAAAATTTCCAAAGATGATTTTGCATGGGATGTTTTTGTTGCTCCTATTAGAGAAGATGGGCTTATTGGCCTGGACTTCTTACAATTCCATGATTATGTGTTGAGTGCAAAGTCAGGACTCAAGCTTAAAAACAGGAAATATGAAACAGTGATTGAAAAAGTTCCATTAAGGGCTGTGAGGGTGGTTTGTAAGAATGATGTCATAGTTCCGTGTAATTCAGAGTTCATTTTGGAGGGGGATGGCGATTTTATGCCCTTGGGCTCGGATTTAGCTTTAATAAGCCCGTGTGACGATACCAACATAGACGGACTTATAGTGGGAAATTCTTTAGTTAGACCTTCCAAGAATGGAGATGTATTACCAGTGCGGGTAGCGAATACATCAGACTCGGATCTTACAATTAAAAGGGGAACTACTCTTGGTATTATGCAAGGCGTTGATGACTCAGATATATTAACGGATAGCCCTGAGACAGAATCCTGTGAAAGAGCCCCGAAAATAAATAATGTCACTGCTGGGGAAACTGACACAACTTCCTGGTCAAAGCTTTTTCACAGATCCTGTGAGAACTTAAGTGAACATGAGAAAACAAGACTGTGTCTCTTGTTTGACAAATATAAAGAAATATTTTCGACATCTCCAATGGACTTGGGTAGGACAAATGTTATCGAGCACGCTATACCTACTGGAGATGCTCGACCTATTAAACTACCCCCGAGGCGTACACCGAGGGCTTTCGTAGAGCAAGAAGAGGCAATAATTAAGGAGCAATTGGATGCTGGGTTAATTCGAGAAAGTAACAGTCCATGGAGTGCACCCTTAGTTTTTGTGAGAAAGAAAGATGGGTCGGTTAGACCTTGTGTTGATTATAGGCGTTTAAATGCTGTGACAATAAAGGATGCTTACCCATTACCACAGGTCCATGATTGTCTGGACAGTCTTGATGGAGCAAGTTACTTCTGCTCCCTGGATCTCAACCAGGCGTTTTTTCAGCTCGGCGTTCGATCCTCTGATGTTCAGAAGACTGCATTCTCGACCAGCAAGAATGGACTGTATGAATATGTTGTCATGCCTATGGGTTTGACTGGATCCCCGTCTTCTTTCCAACGGTGCATGGAATTGATTTTTCGAGGGCTACAATGGCGCACACTTCTTATATATTTAGACGACTTAATTTGCTTTGGGCGTACATTCGAGGAAACGCTCACAAGGCTTGAAGAGATTTTCAACCGCCTTAAAAATGCCAATCTAAAGCTTAAACCTAAAAAGTGCAATATGTTCCAAAGGGAAGTGGCATTTCTAGGTTTTAGAGTGAGTGGTGAAGGCATCCAGCCTGATCTAAAGAAAATAGAGTGCATTCAGGCAATGAAATTCCCACGAAATTTAACAGAACTTCGCCGATTTCTTGGATATTTAGGCTATTACAGGCGTTTCATTAAAAATTTCTCTATGAGAGCTGCCCCTTTGAATAGGCTGATGGAGGCCGGTCAGCCATTCATCTGGTCAGAAGAATGTGAGAAATCTTTCCTTGACTTAAAATCAGCGGTTTTGGGGGATGAAGTTATGGCTTTCCCGAGATTTGATGCGGGGGGCGGTGTTTTCATTCTGGATACTGACGCAAGTAATCAAGGAATAGGTGCATGTCTTTCTCAAATGCAGTGGTGTGATCAGACTCAGGCTGAGGTCGAAAAGCCGATTATGTTTGCAAGTAAAACGCTAGACAATAGTCAGAGGAAATATTGTACCACAAGAAAGGAACTTCTGGCAGTCGTAACTTTTGTGCAACAGTTTCGACACTATTTACTGGGACGTCAGTTTATCATCAGGAGTGATAACTCTAGTTTACGATGGCTTATGAGTTTCCGTTCACCTTCAGATCAGATAGCCCGCTGGCTGGAAGTTTTATCCCAGTTTGATTTCACTTTGCTTCATAGGAAGGGTAAGAATCATGTGAATGCTGATTTTTGGTCAAGAGTAGGGTGTGATCCGCAGGAGTGTGACTGCTATGATAGAAACACAATTCTGGAAGAGCTTCCATGTGGTGGCTGTAAGACATGCCGGAAACGTCATGACCAGTGGTCAGTTTTAGCAGACGTTGATGATGTTGTACCCTTGTTCGCTAGGAACGTATCTTACCACCAAACATCAGGGTCGAAGCATACTAAATTCTCTTATGTGGGAATACTATTCACTGTACTTAGCTTTTTGTCTAGTGCACTTTGGAATATGTATGCATATGTGACTAAAGGAGTAAAATCTAGAGCCTTAGGACGCTTAAGGCCTATGACTGATAGGGATAGATTGGGTGAGTCGCTAAGTGAGCAACTCAGGGACGGAAATGGTGTTTTGTTCCAAAATGGGGAAATACCAAGTCAAAGTAGTAGCACAACGCCCTCAGATGATGTTTTGCTGCGAAACAACGGATTTCTCAAGGAATTAAAGAGGTCATCATTGGCAAGCTATCAACCTGAACAGATTCTTAAAATGCAAAAGAATGACCCTGATATTGGTAAAATGATTGAATGGAAACTACTTTCAGAGGTAAGACCAGACAGGGACATGGTGGCCGGTGAATCCCCATATGTGAGACATCTGGGGTTATTGTGGAACCAACTTAGCTTAAAAGATGGCATTTTGTTTAAAAAGAAAGTATCAAACTGTGGTACCCAAACATATTGGCAGTTACTCCTGCCCTCTGTTTTAAAGAAACAGGTGTTGGAGTCAACCCACTCTTCCCTATCATCAGGACATTTGGGTGTGAACAAAACACTCTCTAAAATTCAGCAGATGTTCTATTGGCATAGATTAAAAGAAAGTATTCGGTATTTCATTCAGACCTGTGTCAAGTGTGGTTCTAGGAAGAGACCTGGGAAAATGCCCAGGAGCCCCATGACAGAATATACAGTGGGATACCCTATGGATCGGGTGTGTACTGACATACTAGGACCACTTCCTGAAACAGAGCGTGCCGCAAAATACATTCTGTGTGTTCAGGATTCCTTCACAAAATATGTAGAGTGTTATGCTATACCGGATCAACGCAGTAGCACGGTAGCTGACAAAATAGTGTATGAATTTTTATCCCGTTATGGTTGTTGTCTCGATATGCATTCAGACAGAGCTTCAAATTACCAATCAGAACTTTTTCGGGAAGTGTGCCGATTACTCGAGATAAAGAAAACATCCACCTCAGGGTTTAGACCAAAGGCCAATGGCCAAATTGAAAAGTTCAACTCAGTGCTATTAAACATGATTTCAACGTATGTGGATAAAAATCAAAAGAACTGGGATCTTCATTTACCCTTGTTGACTATGGCATATCGATCTACAGTTCACCCAAGCACTGGATATACCCCAAACAAGCTAATGTTTGGCCGTGAGTGTATTTTACCTATTCAGGTACAAATAGGGTGTTTTCCTGAAAGTGCTGATTGCAAGACATACAATGAATATGTTCAAAATCTTGAGATAAAATTGCAGCAAATATTTCAGCTTGCACGTGAGCACCTTAAGACCAATGCCACCAGAATGAAACGTGACTATGATACCAGGATAAGCCAGCACAATTATAAGATAGGTGATGTTGTTTATTGTCTTGATCTGACCAAAAAAATTGGTCACTGTAAAAAGATTGACCCCAACATTTGGCAGGGCCCTTATGTTATTGTGAAAAAGTTCAGTGATTTACTTTTTGAAATTCAGGGGAAACCTGGGACAAAAACAAAATTGGTTCACCATGACAGGCTAAAGAAATATTATTCTGAAACACTCCCAGATTGGGTCACTAACAAGTCTACCGAATGCCATGAAACTTCAGGGACTATTCCTGGTGTATCTCTTGGGCTTCCCCCTGCCCCAGGCCATGCCCTGTGGAAATCAACACCTAGGAAGCCCAGGAACAGAAATAAATCACCATGCATGAATGGTGATCCTGACTATATCAACGTTAAAAGAAAAGCAAAGCCCAAAAAGACTGAGGGACCTTTTCCCTTAAGGCGGGGATCTAGGCGTCGTAAAAACACTGTGTTTTTTGGAACATAAACAAATCATAAAATGTGGTCACAGATATTGAGAATCGGGCTGACTTATCTTTACCAGAAAATTGGCTTGAAATTTAGTTGAGTAAGAAACTTTGATCTTTGCATTAAAACTGGAACCAAAGCAGCTGGCCCATGACCTAATGCTTCATAAATTTAAAACTTAGGCATTATGGTGACAGTGTTCATGCTTATCATGAGTTTTGTTCATGTGAAATTTGTAATTAAATTTTAGCTGGGGTGGTCTTTCTCTGAGACAAAGGGATTGGAGGTCATATATAAGAGCTGGTCCTGAATTTTCTTAGCAAACACTGATGAAATATTAAAATGGAAAGAACAGGCACTCCACTTATGGATGAGCAGGCAATGGTAGGCTGCAGTTACTCACCAGTTTCCGACCCTTGGGGAGACGTAACTCCGCAGGAGTCTTCCATGGACCAGTTACTAAGGAGACTTAACACCCTGGAAACGTTAGTGAGGGACCAACATCTGACAACTAGGGAGCATGTATCAAAATGCCAGAGAGACACCATAAGCATAGAGAGAGGCATGCTGAATAAGGTATGCCAGAACCTACAAGCTGTCGCGATGGGGATCGAGGATATAAAGAAACGGCACCAGGCAGACCCGACTTTAATGTCGGGAATAATGAGTATGGTGAACTCTGCATTACTCTATCTCCAGACCACAGCTCCAGATTCAGCACCTGCTGTGGCTTCAGTGGACAATTCACAAAATGGAAACTAAGCTTCATTGATGTTTGATAATTCCCTGTTTTGGATATTAGAAGGAATCCTGTTGTAAATATTTTGTGCTTTGCTTCGCTTCAGTATGTAAGTTTGTGTGCTTTATGATTATTTTCATGCATTTTGGAGTATATGTGATTCTTATATTTGAATATGATAGACTGGATAAGAAGTGAAATTTGGTAGTTATAGTTTTGAAGGAAATTAGAAATGTAAAGTGTAAAATAGTGAATCGGTAGTCGGAAATTGCCGAAATATGTTGGAGAAGGATTAATTGTTAAAATTGTGAAAGATCAGGAGTGATATGTGTTTAATTTTCTTAATGCAATTCTAGTGAAAAAGGGATATACAACAAGTGCGTATTCAGGAGTGATATGTGTTTAATTTTCTTAATGCAAATCTGGTGAAAATGGGATATACAACAAGTGTGTATTTTTATCAGTGGTAATGTCTCGGATGTGTGTATTATTTTCCAGCTATGTTTTGAGCTTAATTAATTGGAAATTCTGTTTTTGTTTCTGAAATGGAGATCTTATAAAATTATACGGATATCAGAGGGACATCATTGGCTCGTTTTTCATCAGGGCAGAATACATGTACGAGAGAATAGGCATGTACACCGGGTCGATAGTCGATTTTATACTGGGTCGATTTTATAGGGAGAGCGGAAAAACGGAGTACAACAGCAGATTGGCCATATGGAGCAGTTTGTAGACGTTTGCCTTCTAAATAGGACTATCTTTACTAACATTGTCCAAAAGCATGTCATACTTGCTTTTGACTAGTCAAAAGTATCAAAAACTCAAAAACCTGACGCAACTTTCTTAAAAGTTTGGAATAAATACGGCATGGAGTAACATTAGCCTTGAAAGTCTCTGGAATTTCATTGAAAATAGCAGTAACCTTGGACTAATTGACTTCAAAATTCTTGAACTCTCTGAGATATAACAATATTCCATTACATGTAACTACTCAGTAACAGGACAGATGTTTATAACTATCCTTAAAACAGATGAACTGATGAAGTTTTCTCAGTATCTTTCATCATTGATGTTGATATGACAATGTTTCAACGTTTGTATTGATACTAACCATGGGACCTTATGTTAGCTATTCTTATATGGCGAGCTAACGTAGAATAACGGAGATTAACTGGGGTTTGGAGATCCCGTTGTCATGGAATTGGGCGCTATTACAACACCTTCGGCTTGGGGCGAGATGGTCCAGATGGATGACATGTTGATATTCAGTTAAACCTGACGATGGTGTCATCATTCAGATGTTTTATTAATTTTCACCTTTAAATTTAAGATAAAGTATTCCTAATATTAAATATCAAATACTAAGAATTAATTCTAATTGAAATGGCACACAGAAACTTGAACATTAAATGTGATTTTATTTTGGAGATTATAATTTCACCAAATAATTCTGTGCATGTGGCTGAAAGGAAAATAATGCAAGACTGAAAAAGAAGGACTTTAATGTGTGAATGTGATCAGACTGTCTTAAGTGCATCTGATGTGAATTGGATATGATTATCTCTGGGTAAGGGTATAATTCATTAAATACTCCCATTTTTGTTTTATATTAACCCGTATGATAATTCAAACCGAGGACGGTTTGACCTTGTGGTTGGGGGAGTGTTGGGAGATTTACTTTTACCTATAAGTATTTTCTGGTTTGTTTTTCTATTAGCCAGTAGCACTGGTACATGCAAAACTTTCTCACACTCTAGGTATATTTAGACTGATGACCTAACACAAGGTCGCTGTATGTCTGGGGTTATTTTCTTTATATCTATTCTTAGAATATAGGACGTTTGGAGTGCTATTTTTATGTAGATGCACTTTCATGATAAGGGTGTATATTTTTAGCCTGACAGCTCCAGCTCACTGGGCTGTGGCTGGTTTCTCTGGCTGAGAGGATACTACCATATTTGGGTCTCAGGGGGGGGGGGACTTTATTTTTAGTATCAAAATGCACGGCTCTGTGACTTGTCCGGTTGAGATGATCTCACCATATTTGGGGCAGAGGCCGTATATTTAAGATGCACCCACAAAATCTCTGGGGCTTTTTCGCAGGGTTCTGTTCGAGGGATAATTGCCGATAGTTTGAAAGAATGAATGAGGCTTTATTACCTGCATTGCTTAAAATGTATATTAAAATAATAATCACACAATAAATTGTTACAGTTTTGATGTATTTGAGTGTCTCATGTGGAGCCAATTTTCAGCAAAGCAAGAGGCAGCTCATGGTGCAAAACAAACACAAAAGTTTTCTTTAATAATAAGAAAACTTTACAATACACTATTTAATAACAATTACACAATAAGAACGCGGTACTAAATAGAAAATCTATATGTCCATTTAAGAAGAATCGGAAATACTTTTGAAAATTCCGCTCTTTTATTTCAATGTATACGGCCCCCGCCCATCGGGGCTTGATGAAATACATGGCATGCTTAATCCTCCAAGCAGAGCTGAAACCGGCTGCACACGAGTACTGGTGAACCGCTCTGAGGATCTGAGCCTGCCCAGGCAAAGCGGTGCATGCTTATAAACCCTATTGGTTCCATTTGGTGAAAGGGCTTGAGATGTCATTTCATCCCATGTCGGGTAAAAGTCCTAAGAAACTTGAATCAACGTCTCCAAAATGACCAGTGCAATGTTGACTGGGACTTTAAAGCTAAAATCAATCAATTAAATCAATTTCAATATATAATTTTGAATGCGTGATCTTTATTTTTTTACTACTTTTTCTGCTCTTTCGATCATTTAGTTTATACTAATTTATTTTAGTTCGATTGCGATGAAAGCTTTAAGCTTATTGAATCGCTCTCGAACACTCATTCCGGGTGTTTTCACGCGCGCGAGAGAGAGAGGCAGTGGTTTTTAGACCACTGCTACCCATTTACACCTGGGTGGAGTGGGGCAGTGTCATTACGTGTCTTACCCAAGCTTTATAATTATAAGAAATAATTTCATACCTCTTAAATACTTTAAAATTGATTAATATAATAACATGAAACTTAATTATCCTTACTAATTTGGTGGATGTCTGAATGGATGGGTGGATGGATACATGGACGTGCTGACGTATATTCGAACGGACGGATGGCCGGTCGGGGACGCCTTAAGCTTACAGTCCTAAACCAGTAAAACGCTTAACAAAGTTATATCTTCGACCATGTAAAATAAATAAAGAATATCCTTATATTCCTCAAGAGTGATGAACACATGCTATCGATATGCGTTGAGCCAGACTGCCCATTTTCGGCTAGTAAAGCCTCATCAATAGCCATGTTATGATTTGGTGACGAAATCCAATGTTAGATTAAATTTTAAAATTGACGGTCGTTTGAAAGACAATACGTTCAAAATAAACAGAAACAGTGGCTTTATTTCCTACGCGTAAAGCATTAGCAACGTAATGAGTTCTCAGAATATCCACAAAGCTCTCAAAGGACACGGAACGAAAAATGATGATGATCGGGGAGACTGTAAAAAAACGCCCTCGCCAATCGGGGCTCGGAGCGGTGTGAGATTGGACTCTGCATGGTGCTTTCACACAGAGCTGATGACTATTCATAACACGCTTTGAAGGACTAAGCCTGCCCAGCAAAGCAGTGTGAGCCAGACCGTCCGGTACATATGTCTTTTGGTTTCAATGGGTGGCAGGGCTTGAGGTGTCTTTTTATCTCATTGTCGTCCCTTAAAATAGGAAGCAATGTCTCCAAAATGATCTAAATATTGTTGTCGGTGGCATTAAACCTTAATTTAAACAAACACACTAAATACAGTGTGACTAAATCCGACCTTCTGATCATACGTATAATTTAGTTACATGTAAATGATAATCTGTATGGAACCAAAAAAGTCTGATAAATTCCGGTTATTCCTCGATCGGGCCTCCTTTGGCTATGGATAAGACGGCTGACTCTTAATCATATGTATCTCACCGGTGTGGGTTCGAGCTTGGCTTCTGTCACATGTGAGACGCCAAGCTCGGCAACTAGTGAGTTGGTTTTTCTTCGGGTACTCCGGTTTTCGTCCAGCTCTACCTCTGATTAACGATCGGCTCGATATGAGTGAAATATTCATGAAAGGGCCGTAAAACAAAAATACAATTCTCTTTGCCGTCAATCCCGCTCATTAATTTAACCACAACCATTTCTGACTATCAACCAATCAAATCAATTAATATAATGTATTCATTTAATACAAAAACTGCATGAAAAAACAGTGTAGATCCGCTTCAGATGGCAGAAGCAATCAGACCAGGACCTATACTATTTGCAAAGATACGGATTGTCGTGTTCAGGGTTTAGCATACTATTTAGCTGGCAGTGTTTATAAGAACAATTTATTTAGGGTCCTACTAAACACTGATGGGACTGACAAGGACTGCACAAGGAGTCCATATTTCTGCGGTTCCAACGAGTACTCGCAATCTTTGTTTTGGGGCAGAAATAAGATGATGTACATACCTGTAAACCTCAGTTTCATCACATAAAAGTGGGTTTAAAATTTAAACCATTGTAAAAACCCCACTGACTTCTTTACAGGATATTGTCACTTCATTGGTTTAAGTAATAATCATTGTTCGGATAACAAGCAGCGTAGATCCTGGTGGGGCTCATTAAGAGTCATCACAGCTAGATCTACACTCTCGCACAGGTATTTGTTTGATGAATAAAGAAGCTCGTTCAGGCGTTTTTCACACCTTTAAACATACAATTCGATAACGGATTTATCATCAGTTGACATCAATCGATTATACAAACTACTGTTATCACATTTTTGTTCAGATTTCTGGCTTACACCACTTTGCCTGCGGATTTGGTTACCACGTTTTGTTATATTTTAAATATTGCAAGTCTCGCTACTTTGGCCATCTCCTTCTGGGACTTCCGTGGAGAGTTGGCCATGTTTGCTGATATTGGCTCGCTTGGGGACGCCTATCTGAATCGGGCGTCTCTTGCCTGATGCCTCCAGCTGACATGTCTCATGAGCTACGTCGGTCGGTGTGTGCTCGGAGGGGGTGGGGATGTGCTGTGTTTGCCGGGTCTTGTCCATCATCCGTTTCGGTTTCAAAACTTTGGAGTTTAGACACACTGATGAAGATTAAATATCAGAAATGCCTCTGTATCACTAAATTTGGTATAGTTACACCATAATTACTTGTGGTAATTAAAGTCGCTCTTCTCATATTGCACTGCTTAAAGAGTGCATGATTTCGATAAGAAGACATAGTCCAAAACTGATGTTAACGTGTGGTATCCATCACGACAATACGTCTATATATTCGTTCGTTCGTTTAGGTTAAGGTTTTTTTATGTCTGCCATGGTCAAGCGGACAGAACTCCATTCCACAACATGACATAGGTTAAGTGCTTCTGGGCTGTAAATTGTGGCAGTTTGTCCAACAAAAGCAAATGGCGTTGGAGCGCCGGTGCCCCATCGTAGAAAATGAAGCACTTCCTGTTTTTGAAATTTAAAAGGCTGGTCGACAAATGAGCTGATAATTTATAGCAATCAGTGCCAATACGACTGCAACGAATGATTTTTTAAGTACTTTGCTAAAGAGCGATAAGTGATTCAATAGTGCTCTGTCTTTTTGCCGCTTGATATTGGCCATTTGACTAAGTAGAAGTAAAACAAAGATCAGGAATTGATACAATTAACTTACTCCACCCATAAAAGACACCAAAGGGAAAGAAATACAAACATTTAGCGACCAGACCATAATGGAAACCTAAACAAAGGAAGGCCATAAGGACAGTTACTTTCCCACAAAATGGCCATATGGCCATCCAAAACCAAAAGACACAAGTGATACACACAGTAAGTAACAAACAACAACATAAATAAATCGCGGCTGCAAATGGAGCATGTCTATGCAGGTTTCCAAGCAGGGACACACGCGGCCAAAGGTTTAGAGAAGCGAGACTGGTCGCAAGTCTTACTTTCAACAATGAGACAGCATGTGGTATAAGATTATAATGGTAATTATAATGATAATAATAGTAGTAAAAAGGACAATCATAATAATAATGATAATTGAAGCTAAACAGAAAGACTGTATAATTATTGGCATAGCTACAACAGCGCAGTGCTGTTTTTAGATTCTTTAAAATTGAGTACAATGTATTAAAATGGAATGAATAGAATGAAAATGATTAATAAATATGGTTATTATAATCATAATAAAAACTAAACGAAAACATAGTTTTTCAAATTTGTGTGAATAAGCTGATTCTTGACATACTAATTACATGCTGAAAAGGAAGGTGAAGATTATACAAAGACAAGACAGGTTTTATGTACAGTGTCAGAGGATAGATCTGAAAGGAAGATTATATGGAAAGGGAGAGAAGAGACCCTTAAATAAATATGATTTCTTCTTCCAATCCAGCTTTGTCGTGTTTTTTTTTTCCATATAATTTTTGTGGGCATTGCCGAAGGTAAACATTAAATTTGTTAATACAATATATACTAAAAAAAAAGGATCAAACATTGACAAAAAAGTTTGAATAAATTTTGGAACCAGGGACCAATTTTTTTATTAAACAAACAAACAAACAAGCAAACACTATTATTATCATGTATAAAGGTGTTGTCTTTGGCCAGCTGTAACAATTGATGTGAAAACAGTTGATCCTTTGATTTTTTTTCTTTTGTATTCAAACTGGTTTGAATTTAGGTTGATTATACCAATTGTCATTAATATCATGTGTAGACAGATGGTTAATATGTTTGGTTGGACAAAAGATCTTAAAATGATTTGTAAACAAAGCTGGCAAACACGTTGCGTATGCAAGTGGCTAATTAATAAAGTTATTTAAATGTTCAAACAACAGTTCTTAAAATACAAAGGGGTACATAAAGGTTTAGATAGGTAATTATAGAAACATGACTGTTTGCCTCTGGTGTGTGACAGAACTGTTAATAGTTTAATTGTTATTAATACCCTATTGCTAAACGGTCCCTGGTTTCCATAAGAAGAAAAGAAACAGAAAAATACAAACAACAAACACACTCACACACACAAAGTGATATGTTATAACTTTCCAACCAATTAATCCATTATACTAGCCGCATTGACCATCAAACAATCACATACCAGTATAAAGATTCATTCAATGACATCAGATATTGATGTTTATGTACATATATACAGCCACTGATTATTTAGATGATTGACCTGCAGGTGTTAGGTATTGCCCCTCACTTCATTATTTCACTTTTCTACATCTTCGTATCGTACCCTTAAGTTAAGCAATTTAAAATTTTAAGTCCTAAATTTCATATTCTTTTGATTTACTTTCCCATTTTTATGATGAGAGTGGTTCGCGATTCAAGCTCGCCCTGCTGGAAAGCGGAGGAGGTCAGTAACCAATCGAAATCAGAAAGTTTGGCCCACTATTATCCTTGCATTTTGGTATAGATATTATGAATATTGTAAAATAAAGGTTCCTTTTGATTTGTTTTCCCACTTTTATGATGATAGTGGTGCGCGATTAAAGCTCGCCCCGCTGGAAGCGGGGGAGGTCAGTAACCAATCGAAAATAGAATGTTTGGGCCACCATCAATCCTGCATCTTGGTATAGATCTAATGAATATGGTAAAATAAAGGTTCATTTTCATTTGTTTTCCCACTTTTATGATGAAAGTGGTACGCGATTCAAGCTTGCCCCACTTGAAAGCGGAGGAGGTCAGTAACCTATCATAATTAGAAAATTTTATCCACTGTCATCCTTGCTTCTGGGTTTAAATAATAAATTGGTAGTTTGTATTTGTAAGGTATGTAAGAACTGCTTCCCTTATTTCAACTGAATATTTTTTTTGGGTCCAGTAGCAGTTTTATACTTAAATTGGAATCGGCTAACCACTGTATACTATTGGTAGTTTCATTAAGTATTTTCCTGTGTTCATTATGTTGGAAGCAGTGGAGAAAATAATGAGCTGTGTCCTCTATATCCCCACAATGAGGACATAGACGGTCCATCTCATTATGATATTGGTTATTTGCTTTAAGTCCATTGTGCCCTAGCCTTAAACGGGTATATGCTCTATCTATTTGCCTACTACTTGAGTACTGGGTGATCTTCGTTGGCAGCATACTATCAAGTTCCCAACGCTGACCATGCCCATATTGTGCCCATCGTGATGCCCATTTCTTCCTTACTTGGCGTTTAATTATTGAATATGTTTCATTTTTGCTGAGCTTTATGTCTAGAGGTTTACCTGTTTTAGACCTTAACTTAGCTGCCGTATCTGCTAATTCATTCCCCTCAATACTGCAATGTGATGGGCGCCATTCTAATATAATGTTGAGATTTTTGTTTATTATTTTATCAATAAGGTCTTAAATGCCAAGGAGTATATCTGGTCTAGAATTACATGATCCAGAAGTAAGAGTCTGTATCGCAGTGAAGGACTCTGTCAGTATTACTGACTTTTGTGATGGGTTCTTTCAACCCATTTTTTTATTAAATACACCTGACAGTGTGGCATTTGGTATTATTGACTTGAAAGCAAATTTATTTATATAGGTTGGTTCTTGTATTTGGATGTCTGGTATATTGTATTTTTTTAAGATCCTCCACAGCGATGGCGTATGGTATCTTTTTGTTTATTCGCTTTAATTCAGTTTCATAGACAGAATGACCAAAAAGCTCGTTAAGTGGTCATTTGTTGTCATGTGGAATTGACCTAGCCCAATATTGAAGCATCATCTCTTATCTTCTGAGGTTTAGTGGTAAGACATTACATTCAGCTTCAACAGATACATTTGATGTTGATTTGTATGCGCCAGTTACAATTCTTAGAGCTGCAGATTGTATTCGGTTTAACCTGTTAAGCTGAGTTGGACTTGCTGTTGTCGCATAGGCTTGACAACCATAGTCTAGTTTGCTTCTAATTAAGGTTTGTACAACATCAGTAGTCTTTTCTTATCCGCACCATATTTGTACCAGAAATGTAGCGGATTAGATTCAGATCTTTTTTGCACCTTTCTATGAGCGTATCAAAATGAGAATTCCAGTTTTGGTTGTTATCAAAGGTTATCCCAAATAATTTGGCCTGTTTTTTGTATTCAATGGTTTAGTTCCCGATTTTCAATTAAGAAATGTCTTCAGTTGGTAGATTTCCATAGTAAAAGACTACACACTCAGTTTTTTCTGCATATATCCTTATCCCCCTTTCCTCTGACCATGGTTCAATCTGATCTAGGATCCTTTGGCACAGAATAGCTACTTGTGTGAGACATTTAGCTGTTCTCCATGTTGCGGAGTCATCAACATATTGTACTAGATCTGCATCTAAGTCCTTTAGTACATCATATTGATTGTTCATCAGTAAATTGAAAAGATTTGGGCTTAGTACGCTACCTTTTTGGGACTCATCATCTAAAGTTCTGATTTCAGAAATGTCTTGACCTACCCTTACCTGTATCCGCTTGTCACTTAAAAAAATCCTTAATCCATGCTAACATTCCACCTTTAATATTAAATTTTACTAGTTGAAGGCCTCTGTGTCACTAAATTTGTAACCAATTAGTGCTGAGGTTGATATTGCGGTGTTGACGTCAGTACCCAAGTACTGATTTAAATAACTATATTTTATCTTTAACTTTTGCAGTATAAAATTCTATTTTTTTTCTTCAAAAACTAAGACTGGCTTGTCAGGTGGGATATGTATCCTAGCGGATTTGGTTGCCACTTTTTGTTATTTTTTTTTAATTTTGCAAGTCTTGCTATTTTCGACATCTTTCTGTGGAGCGGGGGCCATGTTTGCTGATGTTGGCTCGGTTTAGGGCCGTTTGGAGTTCTTAAATTGAGAAAAGTTCATTATAAGCTTCATTACTGACAGCATCCATCAATGTTTTTTTTTTTCACAGAATTAATGATTTTTGGTTCAACTCTTAATATTCTAACCCTAAAATGTGGGTCCAGTTTTTCATTGCTGCATATGTTTTGACAGTGGTCAGCTAGCGGGTTGGCTTATTCTTATTTTCATGGCTCCTACCTTTCGGTTGCTTAAGCACTTCAACTGGTGTAAATGGTTTTCCATTGAACTTGGCTAAAACATGCCATATATGTTTACTGTTTACCTCATGATTCAATTCAGAAATGTATTCTTGCCACTTTGTGGTTCTAGTTATATCAAGCAAGTTTGTACTTTCAGCCCTTGCTGTTTTGTAAATTTCTTTGAGTTGATAAGTACCGTATTTCCTCCATTTTTGTATGCCTTATGTTTAGCCTTAACAACTTGTGTGCATTCCGGGTTCCACCAGGACAAGTGTCTGTGATTTTCTTCTGATTTTGATCTGTTTTGGGCATTGTATCGTTAAAAGTTAACATATGAAATTGTCATTTGATTCTTTTATGGTCAGTTCATCATAGCTTATATTGATGTTTTTGTTAGTTCACGAAAAATAGTCCATTCAGCTTGCGATAATTTCAAGCGGGGTATCGTATGTTGCGAAAAGCTCTTATAGTTTTTATTGAAATTGATTTTTAAAATCAAGTTTCTGTCATTACATTTCTACTTCCGGTACTGGACCGCGTTACTCCACTTCCGCTGTTCGTTCGCTGCATAAAATGGTCCAAATGAACTCTTGAGAATTAATTTTGCACGCATGGAACGTCTTTCAAAATATTTCAGTTTTCGGGTCTTTATACGGATTGAATATAAATTGGCACAGAAAGACGAATTCTGAAAAAAAAAAAAAAACAAAAAAAAAAAAAAAAAAAAAAACAGTACTCTGGGACTATTTTCCTACGCGCTTTCCGATTATATTTATGTTTTACTCTTTCATCCCTGAGTTTCTAAACATATCTCTTCTCGCTTTAAATATATTCTTATAGAAAGGGATTTATGATTGGTTAACTGACATGATGACAAACAGTGTACATGAGAATTCTAGCTAGACGTTCTTATCAGGATCTACAAGGTTTGCGTAGATACATTGTATTTCTACCTCGTCGTCTGCACCGGTCTACAGGGTTAAAAGGGTTAGCTTATCAGTGACCAACTAAATAATCCTTTACTTACCTTCAGTTGCCTACTTTCGAGAACTCTAATTACAAAACACGTGTTGTAAGCTGTGAGTTTTAAATCAAGTTCCGTACTTTATCAAATAGTGAAGACACCGATCAGACGCAAGATTCTGTGGCCTCTAATCTATCTTAACTGTTTCAGAATGTCCCAGTATTGAAACAATTAATTGGCATTTATGGGTTAATGTTTTTAGGACCCCGTACAGGTTGGAATAAACGTATTTTAATTCGCCTTTGGTAAACGTGGCGTCTGATCAGTGTTATAATGTCTAAATCAAATTGTTTAAAAATGACCTATTTTGTCAGGTTATTCTCCTTTTTTATGTCCCGAATGAACATAGTTCCAAGCGGCTGCACAACGTATGTGCATTGTCGTATCAATGCGACGTTGATGCGTCGTTGCTGAGACATCATGTAGCTGCTAGGAGAACTTCTCTGTAAGATTATTAGCAGATATGTACCGAGCTTATTTAGAAATTTATGGTTTGACCATGAAGAAATTGGCAGACACGTTTATCTTTCTTTCTTCCGTTGTTTCTTCGTGAGGGTAGTTGTGTGAGGCAATGGCGATGTGTATCTTGTCCAGCTGATATTGACTTACAGTTGGACAACACCTGCTCTCCTTGTAAAGTTGGGAAGTGTTGTTATTTCTTCTGTTTCTACACTTCCATTTATTTTCCTCTTTCTCCTTTGTCCAAAACTTTTATCTCCTCTACAACGACCCCCGCCCATCGGGGCTTGAAGAAATATATGGGCTGCATGATGCTTCCACGCAGAGCTGAAAACGACCCGCACACGAGTACTGGTAAACTGCTTAGAGGATCTAAGCCTGCCAAGGCAAACCGGTGCGAGTCGGCTCGTCCATGCTTATAAACCCTATTGGTTTCATTGGGCGGCAGGGCTTGAGATGTAATTTCATCTCAATGTCGGGTAAAAGCCCCACATAATTGGAAGCAACGTCTCCAAAATGACCTTAACAGTATCGACGGGGACGTTAAACCTCGAATCAAACAAACAAACAAACAAATCAACTCCTCTACTGTCTCGTCTATCTCTTTCCCCCCTTTCTCTTGGAGAAGACAAAACTGATCCACTAGGGTTGACCTGTCGTGAAACTCAAAACAATCGATGAATCATATTTTTTCTTTGTCGAATTTTTCAACCCACTGGGACCTTGTCAAATCAGAATCAGAATTGTTACTGGTGACACGTCAAATGACATTCATACACCAGGAACTGTGATTCTAGATTTTTTTTTTAAATATTTAGATAACTGCTTGATCTACGACTAACATTGTTATATAATAATTATTCCTCATAAATCAACTTTCCTCAGTACTTTCAGTACTTTGATTAAGTATTGTGACAACAGGAAGGTGGTCACTTCCTAATGGGTCATCATGTACATGCCACTGATGGCCCTGACATGTGATTTTAGTAGCTAAAGTAGGATCAAAGGCATATGGTGTGCCCTGTTGAATCATCACTATGAGTTGTTTCACCACTGTTTAGAATTATTAAAATGTTGACATCCATAAAGTTTAATATTTCCCTACATTTGCTGTTTTTATGCCCAGTGTATGTGTAATCTCAGAGTTTGTTCCTTGGTTAAAATACCCTACCATTAAGAAATGTTTGCTTACATGTCCGATTAGGTATTCATAATCTTGTTTAGATATAAACTTTTTCCCATTAGTATAGACATTAATTATATCAAGCTGAGAATTAGTACCGAAAATTCTTACAAATGCTGCCACTACATTGTCCTTTTGTTGCTGGTTTTTAATTTCTTCAGAGTCTAAGCCCTCCTTCACAAAAAATGCTACACAACCCCAAGTTTGGTTGTCATTGCGTCTATATGATGTTGGTACCCTTTTCCCAATTGCGACGTAAAGGTTATGGTTTGATTTGTTCCAAGTTTCTTGAATACATATAATCTCAGGGAGTTCTTCAAAAGAAAGAAGAAAATTGTAAACTTCTGCCTTTATGTATTGCATGGAAAACCCACAGAGACTGCGGGCATTCCATTGTTCAATTGTTAGTTTCTGCCTTAAACTGCCTGAACTCATTGCAGGTTATTTAGATTCTTTTCGACTTAGTTTGGACAGTTTTACCTAATGTGGCCCTTACTATCCCTACATTTACGTCTGATCCGTGCCCATTCAGTTTTTTTGTTCTCTTAAGTTTTGACTGGTTTTCGTGCCCTAAACTTACGTTGAGATTGTGGTGTTAAACTTTTTTTATATTATTTTCTGTTTTTTTTTTTTTTTTTTTTTTTTATCTGAGTGGTTTTTCTGCTACTGAAGCCTTGATAGTTTTAGTAACAGTTACATATGCATATGATTTTTCCTGCCTTGAAAGGATTTCAGACTGTTTGTTTATGACATCAACACTACCTTTGGTTTCTTTTTTATTGCCATCGTTGGACTGAGATAAATAACACGTCTGTATAACTTTAACCCCCATGTTTTATTTGGAAAACTTGAGTTTACAGGAGTATAAATAAATTTTATTATTTCTTCTCATAAACGTTATTCGTTAGAAACATATCGCTGAGGCGGTTCTAACGAGTACCCACAATCTATCTTTTTTTCCGAAATGTAAATACTTTCCGATTTTCTTAGCTAATTTTTTTCAATATGAAGACATAGTCCTAAACTAATGTTTACGCGTGGAATCCATCACGAAAACACGCTTAAGTACACAGACAAAAAGTACAAAAATGACGTCTTTCATTTAACAAGAGGTTGCCTCATTTCCTTACTGAGGCGGTTCTAAAGAGCTCCCGCAACCTGTTTTTATTTTTTTTTATTTTGTTTGTTCTCAAGCAAAGATTGTGGGTGCTCTTAAGAATAGTGTCAATGATTTAGGAGTACACACAATCTAACAGGAGTCTTACATAGAATATGGGGTCCTTTAAATGAAATAACTTGACCCTGATGGAAACAACAATAGCGGAAAGGCAAAAGGACAGTAACTTTACCTCAATATTGTCATTCGGCTATCACAATCTTAAAGACATAAGAGACTCAAACTATAACAAAAATAAACGGCCTTGGAACCGTCAGTAACAAAATATCACTGGGGGTGTTGGTGCTGAAGGGGGATGGGAGGAGGGCTAAAATCGATTTTCCTCGCCCTTAATACCGTCGAGATTAAGAAAAAAAAATATATAGTCCGCATGAAGGCTTCCTAACTTTATAAAAAGAGTGGTTTATGAGTATTATTTAATTTCCTTATTTATGTTTCTATCAGATTAACAAGTCGATCTAATTAACACGTCGGTAAACCCAACTTTATGAAACGAAGTGTGGTTTATGGGTATTAATTACGTATGTATACGTAAAATTTTTGTGGTGCTTGTAGGTGCGCTAAAATGGGGTTTATTTGGCTATTCAATATTTTTCATATTTTGCTCCAAGTCATAGGATGCATATTATGTGTCTTAATTCTGCACGAAAACATAGAACTTGGATACTGGTTCAATCGTCCTCAAAGAGATGGTTTATTTTAGACCTGTCGTCAAAATATCAATGACCAGTTTTAATATTAAACTTAGTCTAGTCATGATTAACGGTTGCCACAGACGCATTCTGATTAGTCCATCTCATTGTAACGGTTCAAACGAGTACACACAGCCTATGTCTTAGAGCAGAAATAAGTAAATAATGTATACCCCCGTAAACTCAAGTTTTCCCTATATAAACTGGAGCTTAGAGAGTTGCTCATTACATGTACTTGTTAACATGATGTTTTGTTTGTTAGATTTGATTTAAGGTTTTAAGTTTCCGTCAACACTGTATCGGTCATTTTGGAGACTATGTTTGGAATGTTACCCGATATTGAGATGAAATGACACCTCATGCCCTGCAGCCAAATGACACCAATAATTTTATATGTATATGCACGGTCCGACTCATACCACTTTTCATGTCTAGGCTTAGAACATCTAAGCGGTTTATCAGTACTTGTTTTCTGTCAGTTTCTTCAGGCCATCATGGGCGGGGCCGATTTTGACATGATGTAAATGTCCCTACCCTATCTGATATCAAAAGTGAGGCCGAGCTGTTTTTGGGGCCGAGATGTCTAGAGGCCGAGGTGACAGTGGGGACGAGGTGTCTAGGGTCGACCTGTCTGGTGCCGAGGTGTCTAGGACCGACTTGGTTTTGGGCCGACCTGTCTAGGGACCGAGGTGGTAGTGGGGCCGAAGTGTCTTGAAATCGATTCGAAGCAGGCACACTTCGCTATGGCAACGTCACAACAACGTCGGTGCACCGACGTTGATGTGACGTTACCATAGCGAAGTGTGCCTGCTGGGTGTGACGTCCTAATTACGCCATGTGCCTGCTGGGTTGTGTCTGGATTGAGTTTGAGAAAATGGTCCTGAACGGGGACTTCGTTCAATCCTCCGATTTCTAAACTGAGTTTGGGCAAAGCATTATCTACAATTTACATGTGCGACCAGCGCAGAATCAGATCGGTCTGCGCATCCATTATAGTCTGATCAGATACTAAACTTGCTTCATGAGCCCTTAGCTATCACCAGAACGCACAACGAAGACTTTGATCAGACTGTCTTCGCTGGGCGCACATGTCTTTGTTTTACTTCTACTTTGTTCTGCGATGGCTCAATTCTTCATAAACAATTTAAACCCTCGTTAGAAGCAACTAATCTTGGTCAACACAGTTTGGCCTACCCACAGCATGAGTCGATTGCAATCCGCTTCTGCAGGGTACACACCGACTTCAACGATAAGAATTGTATCATCTCTTATCTTCTGAAGTTTAGTTGTAAGACATTACATTCAGCTTCAACAGATACATTTAATGTTGATTTGTATGCGCCAGTTACAATTCTTAGAGTTGCAGCTTGTATTCGGTTTAACCTGTTCAGCTGAGTTGGACTTGCTGTTGTCGCATAGGCTTGACAACCATAGTCTAGTTTGCTTCTAATTAAGGTTTTGTACAACATCAGTAGTCTTTTCTTATCCGCACCATACTTGGTTCCAGAAATGTAGCGGATTAGATTGAGATCTTTTTTGCACCTTTCTAAGAGAGTATCAAAATGATAATTCCAGTTTAGGTTGTTATCAAAGGTTATCCCTAATAATTTAGCCTGTTTTTGTATTCAATGGTTTTGTTCCCGATTTTCAATTTAGGAATGTCTTCAGATGGTAGGTTTCCATAATAAAAGACTACCTACACACTCAGTTTTTTTCTGCAGATATCCTTATCCCCCATTCCTCTGCCCATGGTTCAATCTGATCTAGAATTCTTTGGCACGGAATAGCTAAGTTTGTGAGACTTTTAGCTGTTCTCCATGTTGCGGTGTCATCAACATATTGTACTAGATCTGCATCTAAGTCCTTTCGTATATCATATTGATTGTTTATCAGTAAATTGAAAAGATTTGGGCTTAGTACGCTACCTTTTTGGGACCCATTATCTTAAGTTCTGATTTCAGAAAAGTCTTGACCTATCCTTACCTTTATCCGCTTGTCACTTAAAAAATCCTTAATCCATGCTAACATTCCACCTTTAATATTAAATTTTACTAGATGAAGGCCTCTGTGTCACTAAATCAGGTATATTTACACCTTAATTGTAACCACTTAGTGCTGAGGTTGATACTACGGTGTTGAAGTCAGTACCAAAGCACTGATTTAAATAACTATATTATGTCTTTAACTTTTGCAGTGTAAAATTCTATTTTTTTTCAAAATCCTAAGTCTGGCTTGTCAGGTGAGATATGTATCCTAGCGGATTTGGTTGCCACTTTTTTTATTTTTTTTTAATTTTGCAACTCTCGCTTTTTTTATATCTTCCTGATGCCCGAGACTTCCGTGGAGTGTGGGCCATGTTTGCTGATGTTGGCTCGGTTTAGGGCCGTTTGGAGTTCTTAAATTGAGAAAAGTTCATTATAAGCTTCATTACGGACAGAATCCATCAATGTTTTTTTTTTTTCACAGAATTAATGATTTTTGGTTCAACTCTTAATCTTCTAACCCTAAAATTTATGGTCCAGTTTCTCATTGCTGCATATGTTTTGATAGTGGTCAGCTAGCGGGTTGGCTTTATCTTTATTTTCATGGCTCCTACCATTCGGTTGCTTAAGCACTTCAACTGGTTTAAATGGTTTTCCATTGAACTTGGCTAAAACATGCCGCATATGTTTACTGTTTACCTCATGATTCAATTCAGAAATGTATTCTTGTCATTTAGTTGTTCTAGTTCTATCAAGCAACTCTGCACGTCAGTCCTTTCTGTTTTTTAGATTTCTTTGAGTTGATAAATACCGTATTTCTTCCATTTTTGTATGCCTTATGTTTAGCCTTAACAACTTGTGTGCATTCCGGTGTTCACCAGGGCAAGTGTCGGTGATTTTCTTCTGATTTTGATCTGTTTTTGGTATTGTATCGTTACAAATAGGTAAAAGTTCACATATGAAATTTTCATTTGATTTTTTTATGGTCAGTTCATCATAGCTTATATTGATGTTTTTGTTAATTGACGAAAAATAGTCCTTTCAGCGTGCGATAATTTCAAGCGGGGTACTGAATGTTGCGAAATGCTCTTATAGTTTTTATTAAGTATTGTGACAACAGGAAGGTCATCATGTACATACCACTGATGCCCTGACATGTGATTTTAGAAGCTAAAGTAGGACCAAGGGCATATTGTGAGCCCTGTTGAATCATCAATATGATTTGCTTCACCACTGTTTAGAATTGTTAATTTGTTGTCATCCATAAAGTTAAATAGTTCCCTACTTTTGCTGTTTTCATGTCCAGTGTATGCGTAATCGCAGAGGCTGTTACTTATGTTTAAATCCCCTACCATTATGAAATGCTTGCTTACATGTCCGATTAGGTATTCATAAACTTGTTTAGATATAAAATTTTTCCCATTAGTATAGACATTAATTGTATCAAGCTGAGAACTAGTACCGAACATTCTTACAAATGCTGCCTCTAAATTGTCATTTTGTTGCTGTTTTTTAATTTCTTCAGAGTCTTAGCCCTCCTTCACAAAAAAGCTACCCAACCCCAAGTTTGGTTGTCCTTGCGTTTATATGATGTTGGTACCCTTTTCCCAATTACGACGAAAAGGTTTTGGTTTGATTTGTTCCAAGTTTCTTGAATACATATACTATCCGGGAGTTCTTCAAAAGAAAGAAGAAAATTGTAAACTTCTGCCGTTTTGTGTTGCATAGTAAACCCACAGAGACTGCGGGCATTCCATTGTACAATTGTTAGTTTCTGCCTTAAACTGCCTGAACTCATTGCAGGTTATTTAGATTCTTTTCGACTTAGTTTGGGCAGTTTTACCTAATGTAGCCCTTACTATCCCTACATTTACGACTGATCCGTGCACATTCAGTTTGTTTGTTCTCTTAAGTTTTGGCTGGTTTTCTTGCCTTAAACTTACGTTGAGATTGTGGTGTTAAACTTTTTTCATTTTATTTTCTGTTGTTTTTTTTCTGAGTGTTTTTTCTGCTACTGAAGCCTTGATAGTTTCTGAAACAGTTACATGTGCATATGATTTTTCCTGCCTTGAAAGGATTTCAGACTGTTTGTTTATGACATCAACACTGCCTTTGGTTTCTTTTTATTGCCCTCGTTGGACTGAGATGAATAGCACGTCTGCATAACTTTAACCCCCATGTTTTATTTGGAAAACTTGAGTTTACAGGAGTATAAATAAATTTTATTATTTCTTCTCATAAACGTTATTCGTTAGAAACATATCGCCGAGGCGGTTCTAACGAGTACCCACAATCTATTTTTTTTTTTTTCAGAAATGTAAATACTTTCCGAGTTTTTATTAGCTGAATTTTTTAATATGAAGACATAGTCCAACACTGATGTTTACGCGTGGAATCTGTTACGAAAACACGCTTAAGTACACAGACAAAAAATACAAAAATGACGTCTTTCATTTAACAAGAGGTTGCCTTATTTCCTTAAGGAGGCGGTTCTAAAGAGCTCCCACAACCTGTTTTTTTTTTGTTCTCAAGGAAAGATTGTGGGTGCTCTTTAGAACAGTGTCAATGATTTAGGAGTACACACAATCTAACAGGAGTCTTACATAGAATATGGGGTCCTTTAAATGAAATAACTTGACCCTGATGGAAACAACAATAGTGGAAAGGCAAAAGGACAGTAACTTTACCTCGATATTGCCATTCGGCAATCACAATCTTAAACACATAGGAGACTCAAACTATAACAAAAAATAAACCGTCTTTGAATCGACTGCCTATTCGAAATTCGCAAAATTGCAGTATGTTTCCTCTGGTTTTCTTTAACGGATCATTACAGGGTCACTGATGAGGCTTTATTAGCCGAAACTACGTAGTATGACCCATCTTCTTTCTTATGAATGTTTTTATTGCTTTTTGTTGTGCCGTGTGGTGGCCGTAAAACGTCTCCCCGTACATCAACCATAGTGCAGTTTATATTTTACTTTTGGTCCTTTGAGATCAGCGTGAATATTCTGAGAAATCGGAAATAAATTATTGGTTTAGACTCATATTATAGACAGGATTTTTAATTATTTGGACCCCATTTTGATTTATATCAGTCTTTGAATCGACTGCCTATTCGAAATTCGCAAAATTGCAGTATGTTTCCTCTGGTTTTCTTTACCGGATCATTACAGGGTCACTGATGAGGCTTATAGTTTGCCCAGTATCTTCCGTGAGAGATCGGTGCTTTCTTCCATTCCTGCTTATTTTCAAAATACTGAAACACCTATAATTTGCTATAAATATAACAAACCTGTTAGATCTATCATTTTTAATTTCAATAAACTTGTTTCAGATCTTGATATTGATACTAATACTCCTGATTCATGTGATTGTAAAAACTCAAAGTATTGCTATCCTGCTGCTGGTCATGTAATTACTGGCAATTTGAAAATTATTCCTGATTCTAGGATAAGGAATATAATTTCTAAAAGGACCGAAATATCGGTTTCCTTCTAAAATTGATTTCAGTAAATGTAGAGAAGAAATCGCTGCTTCCTTGAATGAATTCGGTAATCGATGGTGTAAGCGAGAGTATGTTGAGCATAAAGCCCTTAAGGACTGGAAACTTAGCATTTTAAAACTAGTGAATAAACGCATTTCTTTCTATTCTCAAAATACTAACTTATTACCTCCTAAGCCCAAGACGTCTTTACGTCATCTTAAACTAGGTATTCAAGAATTTCATAAGAAGTTTGTTTTGGCCACTGCAGACAAGGCCGCTAACAACGTCGTCGTTGTGTGACGGCTCCACTATGTTAACACGCTTAAGCAGGAGCTTGGTGGTACTAAGGCCTATGAACTTCAGCCTTTAGCTGAAGAGAGAGCTATAGTAGATAAACATGTTTGTCTTTCAGCCACCAAGTTTGCTGTGTGTGTTAACGAAGGCCAAGACAAGCTTCCTACGCTATATTGGTTACCAAAACTTCATAAAAAACCTTACAAAGCACGGTTTATTGCAAATTCTAGCTCTTGCACTACCACTGAACTTTCTAAATTATTAACTTCCTGTCTTACTGCTATTAAAACGCATGTAATTAAATATTGTGATAAAGTCTTTGAAAGATCAGGAAGCAATCTGTTTTGGTCTATAAAAAATTCGAATGAGGTTTTAAATAAATTGAAATCTAGACATTTTCGTGCTTCTAGTCTGTCTACCTACGATTTTTTCCACTCTTTACACTACACTTCCTCATAATCTTATAAAAGAAAAGCTTAATGATTTAATTGAATGGGCTTTTCACAGAGAAGATTCTCTCTATCTTGCATGTAATGTTAGAAATGCATTTTTCACTTCTAAAGAGCATAAGAATTATACACTTTGGTCATGTCAGAAAGTGTGTGATGCCCTCACCTTTCTACTTGACAATATTTATATTAGATTCGGTAGTAAGTTATTTAGACAAATTGTGGGTATTCCGATGGGTACTAATTGCGCACCTCTTGTGGCTGATCTGTTCTTGTATTGTTATGAAAGAGACTTCATTTTGTCGCTTTCCATTGATAACCAATCTGAAATTATTGAAGCTTTTAGCTCTACTTCTAGATATTTAGATGATTTATTAAATATTGATAATACCTATTTTGATGGTTTGATCAGTCAGATTTACCCCCTAGAACTTCAGTTAAATAAAGCAAATTCTTCTGATACCGAGGCCCCGTTTTTGGATTTACATCTATCTATTGTAGATGGATTTGTTTCGTGCAAATTTTATGATAAACGCGATGACTTTAATTTTGAGATTGTAAATTTTCCTTTTTTGAATGGTGATGTTCCTCGTGCGCCATCCTATGGCGTTTATATTTCGCAATTAATTCGATTTGCTAGAGTGTGTAGTCATGTAACTGACTTCAACACTCGTAATAAATTATTAACGGCTAAACTCCTTAATCAGGGTTATCGGTACCATAAACTACGCAAAGCCTTTTCAAAATTTTATAGACGCCATTCTGATTTAATTTCAAAATTCAATATTGGACTTAAATCTCTTCTGCAACAAGGTCTATCGGAACCCGAATTTTATGGTGACTTAGTATATAAATTCAGAAAAATATATAACCGCAATGACTTCAGCACCCAATTTCGTAAAATCATTCTTCGAGATAAAAAGATTGGGTACAACATGGATATTATACGACAGACTGCATGCATGGTAGTTAACCCAATCACGGTTGGCAACTTTGCTTCCCTCTTTAATTGCACGCCGGTGGGTCAGGCCTCAGATTCTATGACGGCTCCAACGTAAAGGCTTATTGAAAATTAGAGAGATAATGTTGGTTGGTGCCTGATGCTCTGTCTCTGGTCGGGCTCATCGGAGTCTAACTGTTGGTTTTCTTTTGCTCCAGCATTTCAGTGGTTTCTTGCTGTCGAGTCCTCACCGTTGTCTCACCTCTGTGGTTCTTTGATTTTTTTGTTCACGGAGATGTTGCACTGATGAGTTAGGAGGCCTTCATGCGGACTGAACAAATTATTTGTCTAAATCGCGACGGAAGTAAGGGCGAGGATTGTGGCCACGTGCAATCGATTTAAGCCCCCCAGTGGAAATCTTCCACTGACCGTTCCAAGGCGGCTCTTCTGTGGCGATTTATTTATGTTGTTGTTTGTTACTTACTGTGTGTATCACTTGTGTCTTTTGGTTTTGGATGGCCATATGGCCATTTTGTGGGAAAGTAACTGTCCTTATGGCCTTCCTTTGTTTAGGTTTCCACTATGGTCTGGTCGCTTAATGTTTGTATTTCTTTCCCTTTGGTGTCTTTTATGGGTGGAGTAAGTTAATTGTATCAATTCCTGATCTTTGTTTTACTTCTACTTTATTAGCCGAAACTACGTAGTATGACCCATCTTCTTTCTTATGAATGTTTTTATTGCTCTTAAAGGAACACATTTTTTATTTTAATTGGAACCGTCAGTAACAAAATATCACTGGGGGTGTTGGTGCTGAAGGGGGATGGGAGGAGGGCTAAAATCGACTTTCCTCGCCCTTAATACCGTCGAGATTAAGAAAAAAAATTATATAGTCCGCATGAAGGCTTCCTAACTTTATAAAAAGAGTGGTTTATGAGTATTATTTAATTTCCGTATTTATGTTTCTATCAGGTTAACAAGTAGATCTAATTAACACGTCGGTAAACCCAACTTTATAAAACGAAGTGTGGTTTATGGGTATTAATTATGTCTGTATACGTAAAATTATTGTGGTGCTTGTAGGTGCGCTAAAATGGGGTTTATTGGGCTATTCAATATTTTTCATATTTTGCTCGAAGTCATAGGATGCATATTATGTATCTTAATTCTGCACGAAAACATAGAATTTGGATACTGGTTCAATCGTCCTCAAGGAGATGGTTTATTTTATCGTATAGACCTGTCGTCAAAATATCAATGACCAGTTTTAATATTAAACTTAGTCTAGTTATGAGTAACGGTTGTCACAGACGCATTCTGATTAGTCCAGCTCATTGTAACGGTTCAAACGAGTACACACAGCCTATGTCTTAGAGCAGAAATAAGTAAATAATGTATACCCCCGTAAACCCAAGTTTTCCTTATATAAACTAGAGCTTAGAGAGTTGCTCATTACATGTACTTGTTAACATGATGTTTTGTTTGTTAGATTTGATTTAAGGTTTTAAGTTTCCGTCAACACTGTATCGGTCATTTTGGAGACTATGCTTGGAATTTTACCCGACATTGAGATGAAATGACATCTCATGCCCTGCAGCCAAATGGCACCAATAGTTTTATATGTATATGGACGGTCCGACTCATACCACTTTTTATGGCTAGGCTTAGAACATCTAAGCGGTTTATCAGTACCTGTTTTCTGTCGGTTTCTTCAAGCCCTTATGGGCGGGGCCGATTTTGACATGATGTAAATGTCCCTACCATATCTGATATCAAAAGTGAGGCCGAGCTGTCTTTGGGGCCGAGATGTCTGGAGGCCAAGGTGACAGTGGGGCCGAGGTGTCTAGGGTCGACCTGTCTGGTGCCGAGGTGTCTAGGGCCGACTTGGTTTTGGGCCGACCTGTCTAGGGACCGAGGGGGTAGTGGGGCCGAAGTGTCTTGAAATCGATTCCAAGCAGGCACACTTCGCTATGGCAACGTCACATCAACGTCGGTGCACCGTAATTGATGTGACGTCCTAATTACGCCATGTGCCTGCTGGGTTGTGTCTGGATTGAGTTTGAGAAAATGGTCTTGAACGGGGACTTCGTTCAATCCTCCGATTCCTAAATTGAGTTTGGGCAAAGCATTTCCTACAATTTACGTGTGCGACCTGCGAAGAATCAGATCGGCCTGCGCATCCATTATAGTCTGATCAGATACTAAATTTGCTGCACGAGCCCTTAGCTATCACCAGAACGCACAACGAAGACTCTGATCAGCTTGTCTTCGCTGGGCGCACATGTCTTTGTTTTACTTTTACTTCGTCCTGCGATGGCTCAATTCTTCATAAACAATTTAAACCCTCGTTAGAAGCTACTGATCTGGGTCAACACAGTTTGGCTTACCCAAAGCATGAGTCGATTGCAATTCGCTTCTGCAGGGTACACCCCGACTTCAACGATAAGAATTGCCATGCAATAAATAATCGTTTCATAAAAATCAGCGATAGTCAAGTCGTCATCAACAATGTAAATCAACTGCGTTTCAATGAATTTAAAAAATACATGAAAAAATTATACAACAGAAGAATAAAACGCTTACATTGTCGAAAAAATCTTGAGCATCAACCGTATTATGGAGGCATCTACTCGTACAACCCACCTTACAGAGGATGGTCATTAGGAAAACTATCAAGAAGTCTGTTGGTTTCATGCTAATCATATCTTTGCTTAACTAATGTTCGGTAGAAAATAACATTGGAAAGTTCCACCTTTTAGATTTTAGTAACTAATTAATATTTACTGGCAAAGGCTCTAGGCTTTTCAGGTTAATTTTATTTTTTTATCCGACTGTTGAAAACAGAAATTGCGTTCAGTTCAATCTTAACATACTACCACTGACAGCTGTTTAGTTGTCGGTTCATTAAAACACAATACTACACTTAACGAGAATTTCGTCAAAAGTGACATGTTTGTCAAAATAGAAAGAAACCGTAATCCATATTTAGGATACTGAATTCAGTACATTTCGCTCATCACAGAAAGTGTGAACGGGGCTTTGTGATAGACAAAACTCTATACCACTGTAATATGTTCTATAAAAGGGTTATCCTTGGGAACAAAGGAATACACCGCAGAGCTAAAAAGTAAAGAGTGTATATGTCTTTTGTGGGACAGGCAAGCTAGTTGCCGCCAATTAGGCCTCATCAGTTACACTCAAATATTTTCTCAACTCCACAATGTATCACAAAAGACAAGAAATTAATAACTTACACTATGATGAAGGGCAGGTAGACTTTTACGGCCGCCACACATTCCCTTAATACAGTTGTAGTGACGTTAAATATGATAAAAGTATTATACTTTGAAGCCAAGGAAAACGCCATTGAACTAAAACGTATGGGGTGTTAAAGGTTTTCTGGGCCAGACAAGCTAGTTTCTGCCAATAGGGCCTCATCAGTGACTCTCAGATATTTTCTGGAATCATTGAGCTCAAAGGACAAGAAAATATAAACTATACTATGATGAATGGCAGGCAGACTTTTTACGACCGCTACACATTCCCCTAACATCCGTGTATTTGTTTGATTTGAGATTAAACGTCCCCGTCAACACTGTAAAGGTCATTTTGAAGACGTTGCTTCCAATTTTGTGGGACTTTTACCTGACATTGAGATGAAATTATATCTCAAGCCCTGTCGCTAAATGAAACCAACAGGGTTAATAAGCATGGGTTTACTCTCGCACCGCTTTGCCTGGGCAGGCTTAGATCTTCTAAGCGGTTTACCAGTACTCGTGTGCGGGTGAATTTTAGATCTGCGTGGAAACATCGTGCAGCCCATCTATTTCTTCAAGCCACTATGGGCGGGTGCGATAACATCCGTGTAGTGACGTTAAATATATGCTATACAAGGGTTATCCTTTGGAACAAAGGATTGCACCATATAACTCAAACGTATGGTGTGTATAACTTTTTCGGGGAACAGATTAGCTAGTTTTGTCCAAGTAGGCCTCATCAGTAACCACAAAATATTTTGTAAGCTCAACAATGGATCATTGATCCAAAAAGATAGATACGCTCCCACATTTTGATTAGCACAGCCTATTAAAAAGCTATAAGCGCTACGTCTGTTTTAGAAAGTTTCGGCCAATCAACTGCGAACGTATCTTTCCGCCAACGTTGTCGGTTATCCTTAATACTTATTCAGAGGATCATATGAAAGGCATTGTGCGACAAAGCTTTCGGCGATTTTTGACTTTCGTTGCAAAACATTCCCTAAACACCAGCTGTGAAGTTGAATGTTCTGTAAAAAGTTTCCTTTGAAAGCAAGGAAACACCACAGAAATGAAACCTTAGAGTGCATAATAGAAGTGGAGGCAATGATCAGGAATCGATACAATTAACCCACAGCTGCCATCAGAGACACTTAAGGGAAAGAAACACAAACATAAAACAACAGACCCTATTGGAAACAACAATCATGGAAAGCCAAAATGACAGTTACTTATACACCAAATGGCCAATAGGCTATCCAAAATATAATCGACACAAACACCCAAAGACACCCCCCCCCGCAAAAAAAAAGAAATAACCGCGACAGAAGAACCGCCTATGAACGGTCTGCGGAAACGAATTCCACTGGGGTTGGGTGGAGGGGCTTAAACTGATTTTACGTACACAACCCTCGCCCTTACTTCCGTCGCGATTACGACAAATAATTTGTTCAGTCCGCATGAAGGGCTCCTAAATCCTCGGTGCAACATCTCCGTGAACACAAAAATCAAACAACCACAAAGCACTCATTCACAAATGAATTGGGGTTTTAGCCGTTTAAAAAGTCAAATTATAAAGTTACTTAGATTCAGTCACCGATATGTTCAAAATAAAGTATTAAAATGTACCTATACTCAGTTAAAATTCCTTGATCAAGAAATCAAAAGTTATTTCACCCAAACAGCTAGAAATATGTCGGTATTTTGATAAATTTTGATTGTTAGAAATGTTCGCTACAATCTACTCGTTCGTTGCTCCCGTCTATAACATCACAAAATCAAGAGATTGCAGCTCGCAATAACAGAAACATACGACCGGGTTATTAAGCGGGGTCAAAATTGAACATATGGTCATATATATGGTAAAGAAATGAATTGCCATTTAGAATAAAATTCGGGGTTGGTTAGAGAATACAGAAAAAGAAATAGTTTTCTGAAAACATACAACTTTCGTTTTGTTTTAAGAGAAGCTCATAATAGCTAGATCACTTACGACTATTGCATTTGAACAGGCATTGGGTGGTAAATAAGGAACACAAGTAATATTACTTTAGATAAACGTTCAACACACGCAATAGTTTTTTTTAATTATATGTAAAAAGTCGCGGACATTACAGGTATTTTGTTTCTATAAGTCAAGTAGTTCACTAAACTGACAATATAGCTGTTAGTGTCATTTTATTCATATTTTGGATCTAACTAATGTAACAGTGCATGTTCAGTCATATGCTTTTAAAACATTGTGTCGCTTTTACGCAAAAAGCCTCGGTATATACTTGTATGTATAAAAAATGCTCTCCTGACAGATAAACTACTTTCTTAAGGCAGCCGAAACATTAAAAGACCTATTTAGCACATATTAACACACAACAACCGCATGGCCTTATGTTCTCAATAATCAAGTATCTAAAATTAATAATGCAACCGCGAGAATACAGTATCGAACATTACAGTGCATTCCAGAGTAATATTTGTCTATACAAAAGTCTTCAAAGTGAAACCAATTATGTCTACCAGCTGGAAGAAAGTAACACGTTTTGTGAAGTTTGTAAATAAGTTCTCAGTAATGTAAATAAATGCTTGTCTGTAAATGGAAGCTATGATGATCTCGGACATTACCATACACGGTAAAGGGACATGCTATGCCACTTTATCATTTCTACCTGTAAAATTGAAAATGAATCTAAAATTGTATCTGTTGTATCTAGGGACATAATCAAGAGTAAACCAGCATACCCTAAAATATACACATTTATTTTAGGTGGGGATGTTCGATACAATTTGTAATGTTCGATACAATAATGTTAGTAACATAAACTGCACTTACAATGTTTTTAACATTCAAAATATGCATTTGGAAATACAAATTTGACAGTTGAAGTGCCTTCCTAACAGTGCACATTTTATATTGAAAATATTCATTCTGGCAAATAAAATTTTGAAAAGGTTATAAGCTATGGGACTCAAATCCAAAATCGAAAATAAGCAATAAATTTAGAATCAACATTGTTACCGTTTGCAGCAATTGGTAGAAATGTAGCAAACATGCATATCACTAAACGTGTTCATTTTACAACACTAAGGTTGCACAATTCAAAATTGTTCATTAATTTGCAGTCATTATCCCTGGACGGTCAACATAGCAAACATGTCATGTTCGATACCAAATGTAGCGGACATTTCATCGTACACATCCACTGCTTATTGCAAAAGAATAATGATCTTGCAAGCGTGCAAATGTTGTTCATTAATAATGATGTTTGGTGGCATATTCTTAATTGAACAATATTAATTGTGACAAATTATATTGGAAAAAGATAAAAAGTTCCTATGCAGGTATTTAAAAACAAAATATGACTTCTGTTTTCCCTTAACTGTGGTATTGTCTGCCGGCTCCCTTACCAATCAAACACCGGAAAAGGAAACCATGTCGTCTGCAGATACTTTCTACTACCTAATCTGGTAACAGAAAACTGTGCCACGTGAGAGCAATGTGATCAAGCTGTTAGACTAACAATTTTCGGTATTGAACATTACAGGTCTCGAACATTACAAAACACTGCAAATGAGGGAATTTCAACATCAAAATATTATTTTCGTTCCAAATGATGTATTTGTGTCAGTCATGAATTGCGGGAGTTTAACCCAATCTAGCATTTTTTGTCCATACATACGTAATAAGCCTGGTATAATGATCGTAAACATTACATGCATTTTTGCAACAAATCCATGTACATTTTTGTATGGCAAGTATTTTTCATTTCCTATTGTACAGGTAACATCAAACAACCTTATATGCTTAATATTATATAGAATCTCCATTTGGTCTTGTTTCCGTGCATAAAAACTAACGTTGTTTTGAAATAACAAGAAGAAAAACGTTGTTTCGTAAATGAAAATGTTTAATTCCTTACTAGTGGAATTTCAATTTGTAAGTGCGCAAACAAAGAGAATTCGAAAAGCGACAGTCTTGAACATTACAAAACCAGGTTTTCCCGTGGCTCATTTTCTCTGAAAAGGTATTTTTCTACAGGAGCTTTATCATGATATCTTCGGGACCTGTTGTTCTGTCATATAAACGTATGCATTGGTTAAAAATGACTGCTTGATTTCAGAAAATATACGGCGACTGCAATATCCCAATTCATTTGAGAATGAGTGAGAGATGAAACAAAGTTGAGGACTTCACAGCAAGAAACCACTGAATTGTTGGAGCAAAAGAAAACTAGATTCCGATGGGCCTGACAAGAGACAGAGCATCCGATACCCACCGGCGTGCAATTAAAGAGGGAAGGAAAAGCGTCAACCGTGATTTGGTTAATGACCTTGCACGCAGTCTGTCGTATAACATTTATGTTGTACCCAATCTTTTTGATATCGGAGAATGGTTTTACGAAATTGGGCGCTGAAGTCATTGCGGTTATAAGTCACTGACAGCTGGCAAACAGTGTAGATTCTGATGAGACTTCTCGTCACACGCCGTCCAATCTGGATTTATAAGGTTTGTATCAGTATCTGTACGTGTATCGGTATCTGAAGTGATGTTCAGGATTGAAAGCGTTGACCGGCTTCTCTGTGATTATATAAGTTACTACTGACCGACATCAAACACAGTTTTCCGACCGCTTTTGAGAGGTCTAATTATAATTTCAAAATAGAAATTTTATTCGCTCTTAGTATTCAATAACGTTCCGTACTTTAAGCAATAATGCCGCATTCTTTGGCCCCTAATCAGGATATTCGATTATTCGAATGTCCTAGTAAAGGAACGCTTTGAATTTATGGGCAAATAAGCTGTGCGTTAATACGCCCTTGATATGACGATCAGTCAAAGTTGAAGTTCCTAAAACACGGCATCTGATCAGGGCCTACACTTTTAATTTACAATGCAGAATTAAAGAGTCTGACAAAGAAAATTCAGCACTTTTGCGTCCTTTTTTTATTCTCCACTTCCGAAGGAACTGAGGTGGCGGGTCGAACAGAACAGAACTTTATAAAACTAACTGCTTCGCAGGCCACTCACAGGTGGCGTAAAGTTGAGCTCTTATCTCAAGTTTACGGTATTAACATGAAACCAAGAGGCACATGGGGGCCTGACGCTCCACTTGCTAACCTCAGTCAATCGTTATATTTATGTTGGACCAGTCCATTTGTCAGATAAAGGACGTCAGGCATTTTTTCTATATGTGTGCTAAATTCTGTTAGCAAAAAGTGCGGACCCTCATCATACGCGGAGTTCTGCTGGGTCTGATCTCGGCCGCATTTAGGTACCCCTTTATGGGTTTCCAGCATGCAATGAGTTAAAAAACGCAAAGGATCCACCCAAGGAATATTCATTCTAAATTACAATAGAACCCATTCAATTGACCATTTTGAATATTTTTATTCTAAATCCAAGGAGCAAAGTGGGCTGAATTTATGTAGGTGACCACATAACATTGTAACATTCTAAATACCAAAGCTCAGGGCTTTACTGTTTCAGAGAAAATTTGCATTACAACTCTGTGGGAGCTAATGAGCCCCAAAGATGTGGCCAATTTGGACCCCAGAGGCATGCTTGGCAGGATTTATGTACGCGATCATTTACCATTGCAGCATACTATACATCTGGGCCCTATGGAGAAATAGGTTGGGCTGCATGGTACTTTCATGCAGAGCTGAATCTGACCACATACGAGTACTGGTAAACCGCTTAGAAGGAATAAGCCTGTCGCCCAATGCATAGAAGCCTTCTGGTTGCAATGCGCGGCAAGATTTGAGATGCCATTTCATCTCAATGTTGGATTAAAGTCCCAGAAAATTGGAGGCAACGTCTCCAACATTGCCTAAATAGTGTTGACGGGGATATCAAACCCCTATTCAAACAAAACAAATAAACATATGGGCCTTATAGTTACTGAGAAGAGGATTTTTTAAGTTTTTCCCATAATAAGTCTAGGAGAGCTAATGAGCCTCGGAGCATGACAAATTATGACCTAGGTACATGGTTGGCAAGATTTATGCAAGAGACCACTAAACATTGTTATTCATTAATTATCTAAGCTATAGAACTTAGAGTTCGAGAGACGAAGATTTTTGCAGGATTTATGTGAGTGACCACTTGACGTTGCTGCATTCTAAAGATCTAAAGCTCTAGGACTTATGATTTGGGAGAAGATGGCCAATGATGGTTTTAGAGAAGATTTGATCACGTGTTTTTTTTCAGTATAAGTCTATAGCAGAGCTAATGAGCCTCAGGATGTGGCCAATTTGGACCCAAGATGCATAGATTTATGTAGTTGAGCACTTCAAGTTGCTACATACTAAATATCTAAGCCCTTATCCTTATGGTTTCAGATAAGAAAACTTTTCAAGAGTTTTCTATTTTAAATCTATGGGAGCAAATGAGCCCCGGGGCGTTGCCAATTTGGATCCCAGAGGCATAGTTTGCAGGATTTATGTAGGTGACCACATAACTTTGCTACATGCTAAATGTCTAAGCTTTAGGCCTTATGGTTTCAGAGACGAAGATTGTTGAAGTGTTTCCCTTTATAAGACTATGCCAGCTAATGAGCCAAGGGAGGTGGCCATGGCGGCCATGCTTTTTGTCTGGTCAGAATTTCTTCAAGGCATCTGACAGAGGTTCACCCAAGGAACATTCATGCAAATTAGGAATGAAATCCATTGAGCGGTTTTGGAGAAGGTTTTTTTTTTTTAAACAAATCCATATATAAGTCTATGGAAGCTAATTAGCCAAGGGGCGTGGCCATGGCGGCCATTTTTTTGTCTGATCGAGATTTATTCAAGGAAGATCCATCAAAGGAACGTTCATGCAAAATAAGAATGAAATCTATGAGCGGTTTTGGGGGACAAGATATTTAAAAAAACAATCCCCTTACATTTCGTTGGAAGCTGTTGAGCCAAGGGGCGTGGTCATGGTGGCCATGGTTTTTGTATGATCAAATTTTCTTCAAGGAATCTGACAGAGGTCCTACCAAGGGACATTCATGCAAAATAAGAATAAATTGCATTGAGCGGTTTTGGAGGGGAAGATTTTTATTTTTACTTTGGTTTTGTTGCCATAGTAACAAGAGTTCTGCATGTAACACAATTCTTTGACGGAATTAGGAAGAGGACTATTGGAGAAAAAATCCTGTGAAGTTTGGTTACAATCGGCCGAGTAGTTAACGAGGATATGTTTAAAGAAAACAGACGCATTGACGCACACAGGGCCATAGCAAAAGCTTCGCTGGCCATCGGCAAGTGGAGCTACACTGAACAGACTCGTTTGTGTTTATTAATTTATGTGTTTGTTTATTGTTTGCTTATTTTTCCTTTCCTCCGTCGGATTTGGTATGTCTCCCATTTGGACTAAGCCAGTTAAACCCCCAGAGATCAGGAGAATTGTTGACACTGTAGTATAATTAGGTCTAATAATAAATCTCCATCAGTTTCTTTTTTAATTTATTTGGAAACATAAAGTCGTATGAATAAAGCTTGCAAAGATTGTGTTGAAAACATCTTTTCTATCACGAGTGCAATGCGCGAGTGAAATTTTTGATGATTTCAATGCGCAGAATGATAATTTGTAGGTAGACCTCTATAGAAATGTGATAGTCAGCAAAATCGAAGGATATTAATTCAGATACAGGAAGGTACATTTAAATACATAAATAAATAAATAAATAAATAACAGTTTCTTCCAGCTAGAAAAAAAAAGAGTTATCTTCTTTGGACATGCGTCCTGTATGTGCGTTTGTGTGTGTTTTTTTTATTATTAAAATAGCAAATTTGAAGATAAAAATACACAAAATGATCATTTCTAGAGCAGTTACATGTACTGAGCATAAAAAGACTGGAATCATTGTTTTTTTTTTGTGTGTGTGTATGTGTCTGTGTGTGTGTGTGTGTGTGTGTGTGTGTGTGTGTGTGTGTGTGTGTGTGTGTGTGTGTGTGTGTGTGTGTGTGATTTTTCTACATGTTTTATTTAGATAAATCTGATATAAAGTTTCAAACGTTCGCTTCTATTCAAGAGAACTAAAGCAATGGCATAACTCGCCCGCCTCTCAGTACATTCAGTACTTTGATTCTATGGTTTTCTAAACACTGCTGCAGAGGGGGACAACATTCTTTCGTGGAGATGATCATGAACTCTTTTCTACGGTCATTCCGCTGATTCAAGAAGAGCGACAGTTTTACCGGCGACAAAATGTGCACTGTGCTAGTTAAAACTTAAACCGACTGGCTAAAAAATGACCTAAAATAGTGTTGACTGGTCCGTTTAACTCAAAAGCGAACAAACAAGCAAACTGAACCGGGAGATTCGTTTTTCGTTAATCCACAAGTTATCCTGGTGACAATATGTTTGTTTGAATCCCCGTCAACACTGTTCAGTTCATTTTTGAAATGTGTCTTTTAATTTTGTGGGACTTTTATCCGCCCATGGAATGAACAACATCTCAAATACCGTCCGAACAAACCTATAGGGTTTAAATAGCTCTTGTTTGAAGCATCATGCAACTCAATCTATTTTCCAAGCCTATCCAAAACCCATCCTTGCCCGTCTATCTATCTATCTATCTAGCTATCTATCTATCTATCTATCTATCTATCTATCTATCTATCTATCTATCTATCTATCTATCTACCTATATTTCTACCTATCTATCTATGAAATAACTTTTCCCAAATGGAAACATCACTAGCGGAAAGTCAAACGGACAGTTACTTTCCCACAAAAGGCCAATTGGCTATCCAAAACAAAATAATATAAGCGATACATACACTCAAAACCAAACGATAACAAAAATAAACCACCACAGAAGAACCGCCTTGGAACGGTCAATGAAACGAATCCCACTGGGTGAGGGGCTTAACTCAATCTTTCGTAGCCACAACCCTCGCCCTTATTTCCGTCACGATTTAGACAAATAATTGTTCATTTCACATGAAGGCCACCTAACTCATTAATGCAACATCTCCCTGAACACAAAAATCAATCAACCGCAGAGATGAAACAACGTCGAGGACTCGACAGCAAGAAACCACTGAAATACTGGAGCAAAAGAAAACCAGAGACAGAGCATCAGGCATCCCCCAGCATTACATAAAATTAGATTCTCTCTAATTCTCAGTAAGCCTTTACGCTGGAACCGTTATAGAATCTGAGGCCTGTCGCACCGGCGTACAGTTAAAAAAGGAAGCAAAGTTGCCAACCGCGATTTGGTTAGCTACAATGCATGCAGTCTATCGTATAACATTTATGCTGTATCCAATCGTTGAATATCGAATAATGATTTTACGAAATTGGTTTCTGAAATCATTGAAATTATATATTTTTCTGAACTTCTATACTAAGTCACCATAAAATTTGTGTTGCGATAGACCTTGTTGCAGAAGAGATTAAAATTGAAATTAAATCGTAATCACGTCTATAAGATTTTGAAAAAGGCTTTGCGTAGTTTTGATACCGATAACCCTGATTAAAAAGGTTAGCAGTTAACAATTTTTTACGAGTGTTGAAGTCATGTAAACACAGGCTAATCGAATTAATTGCGAAATATAAAAGCCATAGGATGACACACGAGGAACATCACCATCCAAGAAGTGACACTGTACAATCTCAAAATCAACATCATCGCGTTTATCATAAACTGCACGAAACAAATCCATCTACAATAGAAAGGTGTAAATAAAAAACGGGGCCTCGGTATCAGAAGAATTTGCTGTATTAAACTGAAGTTCTGTAGGACTTTTACCCGACACTGAGATGGAAAAAACATCTCAAACCCAACCGTTCGAACAAACCAATCGGCCTTTTTTTTAAATTTTATAGATGTCATTCCGATTATTTTCAAAATTCAATGGTGGATTTTAATCTCTTCTGCAACAAGGTCTATCGGAACCCGAATTTTATGGTGACTTAGTGTATAAGGTAGTTAAGGTCGTAGTACCAAAGCGTTAATACAAAGCCATTAGTCCATAGACAAATGACAAATATGAATTACCAGACAAACAGACATGGGCTCCAGAAGAGTGTAATCAGGCGCCCTAAGCAAGTACGCCTTACTTGTGAAGCAAGTATAAACTCAGAATAAAATATATATTTTTTTTTTCAAAATAGAAATGGAGGCAATCATCAGGAATCGATACAATCAAACCACAGCTCCCATCAGAGACACCAAAGGGAAAGAAGGACAAACATAAAACAACAGACCTAAATGAAAACATCAATAGCGGAAAGCCAAACGGACAGTTACTTTCCAACAAAATGGCCAACAGGCCATACAAAATAAAAAAAAAATAAGCGACAAACCATAACAAAAATAAACCGCGACAGAAGAACCGCCTTGGAACGGACAGCGGAAACGAAGTCCACTGGAGGGGGAGGGGGCTTAAAACTCTCGCCCTTACTTCCATCGCGATTTAGACAAATAATTTGTTTAGTCCGCATGAAGGCCTCCTAACTCATCAGTGCAACATCTCCGTGAACACAAATAATCAAAGAACCACAGAGATGAAACTACGGTGAAGACTCGACAGCAAGAAACCACTGAAATACTGGAGCAAAAGAAAATTAACAGCCCGACCAGAGATAGAGCATCAGGCACCAACGAACATTACCTTGAATTAGATCTCTCTAATTCTCAATAAGCCTTTACGCTGGAACCGTCATAGAATCTGAGGCCTGACCCACCGGCGTGCAATTAAAGAGGGCAGCAAAGTTGTCAAACGTGATTGGGTTAACTACCATGCATGCAGTCTGTCGTATAACATTTTTGTTGCACCCAATCTTTCTATATCGAAGAATGATTTTACGAAATTGGGTGCTGAAGTCATTGCGGCTATATATTTTCTGAATTTATATACTAAGTCGCCATAAAATTCGCGTTCCGATAGACCTTTTTGCAGAAGAAATTTAAGTCCAATATTGAATTTTGAAATTAAATCAGAATGACGTTTTTTTAAATTTTGAAAAGGCTTTGCGTAGTTTACGGTATCGATAACCCTGATTAAGTAGTTTAGCCGTTAACAGTTTATGACAAGTGTTGAAGTCAGTTACATGACTACACACTCTGGCAAATCGAATTAATTGCGAAATATAAACGCCATAGGATGGCGCATGAGAAACATCACCATCCAAAAAAGGAAAATTTACAATCTCAAAATCAAAATCCCCGCGTTTATCATAAATTTTGCACGAAACAAACCTATCTACAATAGATATATGTAAATCCAAAAACGGGGCCTGGGTATCAGAAAAATTTGCTTTATTTAACTGAAGTTCTGCAGGGTAAATTTGACTGATCAAACAATCGAAATAGGTATTATCAATATTTTATAAATCATCCAAATATCTAGAAGTGGAGCTAAAAGCTTCAATGATTTCAGACTGGTTTTCAGCAGAAAGGGGCATCAAAGACGCCCAAAATCCGTAAAATTATTCTTCAATATAAAAACATTGGGTAAAACATAAATTTTATATAACAGACCGCATGCATGTCAGTTAACCCAATCACGGTTAACAACTTTGCTTCCCTCTTTAATTGCATGCCGGTGGGTCAGGTCTAAGATTCTGTGACGGTTCCAGCGTTAAGGGCTACCGAAAAGTAGAAATTAATTTATGCAATGTTAGTTGGGGACTAAAACTCTGTCTCTGGTCGGGCCCATCGGAGTCTTACTGTTGATTTTCTTTGATCCATCATGTCAAAATCCGTTGTTTTATCTTTGTCGTTTGATTGTTGTGTTCTCAGAGATGTTGCGCTGGTGGGTTTGGAGGCCTTTATGCGGACTGAAAAAGGTGTTCGTCTGGATCGCGACGGGTGTTGGGCGAGATCAAGTCAGCTGTTTCTCGCTGTCGAGTCCTCGCCGTTGTTTTATCTTTGTCGTTTGATTGTTGTGTTCTCAGAGATGTTGCGCTGGTGGGTTTGGAGGCCTTCATGCGGACTGAAAAAGGTGTTCGTCTGAATCGCGACGGGGTTTGGGCGAGGATTGAGGCCGCGTGGGATCGGTTTGATCCCCTAAGAGAAATTTGCGTTTTATTTTTGTTATGGTTTGTCTTTGAGTGCGTGTATCGCTTATTTTGTGTGGAAGTAACTGTCCTTTTAGCTTCCCGCGATTGATGTTTCCATTAGGGTCTAGTTATTTCGTGTCTGTATTTCTTTTCCTTTGGTAGGAGCTGTGGGTAGGTTGTCTCAATTTCTGATCATTGCCTTCACTTCTACTTTTACGCATAGAAAGTACTACTCGCATCACTTTGCGAGGGCTGATGCCTGATGCCCTATCTCTTGTAGGGCCCATCGGAGTCTAACTGTTTGTTTTCTTTTGCTCCAGCATTTCAGTGGTTTCTTGCTGTCGAGTCCTCACCGTTGTTTCATCTCTGTGGTTGTTTGATTATTTGTGTTAACGGAGATGTTGCACTGATGAGTTAGGAGGCCTTCATGCGGGCTGAACAAATTATATGTCAAAATTGCGATGGAAGTAAGGGCGAGAATTGTGGCCACGTAAAATCGATTTACGACCCCCCCCCCCCCCCCCCCGGTGGCATTCGTTTCCGCTGACTGTTCCAAGGCGTTTCTTCTGTCGCGATTTATTTTTGTTATGGTTTGTCTTTAGGTGTTTGTTTCGCTTGTTTTATTTTATTTTGGATAACCTATTGGCCATTTTGTGGGAAAGTGATCTATCCTGTGGTCAGTCACGTTTCACAATTACTCGCAGGTGTACATAATATACACTCCAGGTTTGTAGTGTTTGTAATCAGGCCTTAGATTTTATGGCGGTTCAAGCGTAAAGGCTTACTGACAATTAGAGAAAATTTAATTTTATGTAATGTTGGTAAGTGCCTGATGCTCCGTCTCTGGTCGGGTCCATCGAGTCTAACTGTTTTTTTTTTATTATTTTTGCTCCAGCATGTCAGTGGTTTTTGCTGTCGTGTCCTCATTGTTGTTTTGTTTCATCTTTGGCTACCCAAAAAGGGTTGTCGGAGATGTTGCATTGATAAGCTAGGAGGCACACATGCGGACTGAACAAATTGTTTGCCTAAATCGCAACGGAAGTAAAACAGGGAATTTCGGCCACGTAAAATCGATTTAAGCACCCGAGTGGAATTCGTTTCACTGACCTTCCAATGCGGTTCTTCTGTTGCGGTTTGTTTTGCTATGGTTTGTCTTTGATTGTGTGCATCGCTTATATTTTTTGTTTTGGATTGCCAATTGGCCATTTTATGGGATTGGTTTTCCGCTATTGGTGTTTCGATTATGGTCTAGTTATTTCATAGTTGTGTCTCTTTCCCTTAGTTTTTTTTTCTGACGGGAGCGGTGGTTTAATTATATCGATTCGTGATCATTGCCTTCACTTCTGTTTGGAGAATGAAAGCCTACACAGTAGTCATGCAGGATTTTGTTGCTTTAATATCACTGCTCCTTTTTACGAATGAATTAAATTGTATCGAGTATACATGGACGCCAATGTATTGTTTACTGTTCTTATTGAGTTGTGGTTTTAAAAGCATGAATATATTGTTTAATGTCAGTTGTTGAAAACATAATCTCATGTCTGGTCAGACTTGGGATCAATTTCGTTGGAAAGTTATTAATTAAATTATAATTACTTTGTGCAATACTCAATTAAATTACAAATATAACTACTCCAATTTTGGGAAAGTAATTAATTAAATTACAATTACATAATCGAAAGTTATTAATTCTTTACAATCACACTGTCAGTCCAGATATGTATAAGCGGTGTACTGTTTGATTTTGGTAATTGAACGTAACCCAGTGTCTGTTCAAGTATTTTATTTCAGGGCATTTTAAAACACATTGAAACTATATACTGTTCGTTTGTATTGGTGTCAATATTATTTAGGACATTTTGAGCCGGTCAGTTACCTATTCAGACTTTTCCTGGGCAGGCTTATACGTAGGTTAATCAGTTCAGTACACAGTCTTTCGCCAGAAACTGACAACTTCCCTTCTTGAATCAGCGGAAGGAAGAGAATGACCGTAGAAAAGATTTCATGATCAGTCTTCACGAAAGAATGTCCTCCTGATCATCTCTCAGGTGCACATCCGACTGAGCTACCGAGGCTGGCTTGAAAGTTTATATCAAATTCAAAAAGTACTTCTGCATTACTTCTGTACTATCTAAAGCGGTTTTAAGACATTGGTAAGATTCTGAACAGCATACAAATTTCATTAAACTTTGCTTATATCGTTGATGAAAAATCGCTAGTATGCTAACACAGATCAGTGCATGATAAAATTTTCAAAAATCTGTCGTCTGCTGAAAAGGACTGACTATTACAACACTTTTATGCATGTTCATGAGTAGAAGTCGCTAAAATATAGCTTCAGATAACATTATTACATTTGAAAAAATATGAGTGATTCAAAGTTTTTATAACCTCTCTGCGTGAAAAATCTTTCCACCAATAGAGAACAGTCTTTCAACTGGTGCTGAGTTTTTCGGTAATATATTTGAGCTAGTTTGAGAGCAGGGAATTTAGTTCCAGTATTTAAAGGGGTCACATTCAGCAGCCGCTGATAGCTATATATCTAAATCATTGGTAATTCCATGACCATGTCTTTGCCGTTTAGAAACCTGAGGCAGGAAACTGAATAAGCTACCATTTTATTTTTTTTAGCTCACCAGAGCACGAAGTGCTCACGGTGCGCTATTGCGATCGGTCAATGTCCGTAGTCCGTCGTGTGTCGTCAAAATTTGCTTTAAATGCTAACTCCTCCTTAACCCTTGAGCCAATTTCAATAAAACTTCAAGGGAATATTGCTGTAGTGACCCTCTACAAAAATAGCTAAAATGGTTGCGCTCCGCTGAACAAGATGGCCGCCACAACTAAAAATAGAACAATCTTTATACGACAACTTCTCCTGTACCTTAAGGCCAATTTCATCCAAACTTTATAGGAATGTTGCTTAGGTGACCATCTAATAAAATAGCTAACACTTTTCCGCTCCGGTGAACAAAATTGCCGCCAGAGCTAAAAATAGCAAATTCTTTAAACGACAACTGTACACTTAGGCCAAATTAATTCAAACTTCATAGGGATGTTGCTTAGGTGACCCTCTACTAAAATAGTTAAAACAGTATTGCTCTGATGAGCCAAATGGCCGCCATAGCTAAAATAGAAATACATCGTAAATTTGCTTCAAACACGAACTCCTCCTCAACCCTTAGGCCAATTTGATTCAAACTTCACAGGAATGTTGCCCAAATGACTCCCAGCCAAAATAGCTAAAATCGTTGTGCTCTGACAAACAAGATGGCCGCCAGAGCTAGAGCTAAAAATAGAAAAAAGTCTTTAAACGACAACTCCTCCTGTACCCTTGGGCCAATTTTATTAAAAGTTCATAGGAATGTTGCTTAGGTGACCATCTACCAAAATAGCTGAAAAGGTTCTCCTCTGATGAGCAAAATGGCCGCCATAGCTAAAAATAGAAAAAAAACATCGTAAATTTGCTTCAAACACGAACTCCTCCTTAACCCTTGGGCCAATTTTGAATCAAATTTCACAGGAATGTTATGTAGGTGACTCCCTAAAGAAATAGCTAAAATCATTCCGCTCTGACTAACAGGATGGCCGCCAGAGCTAACAATAGAAAAAGTCTTCAAACTACTACTCATCCTTTACCCTTGGGCCAATATCATTCAAACTTATTAGGAATGTTGCTTAGATGACCCACTACCAAAATAGCTAAAACATTTTCGCTCTGATGAGCAAAATGGCCACCATAGCTAAAAACAGAAAAAACTTTGTAAAGGACTAGTCTCCATAAGGGGGTTTTCCTGGTACCTAAATTTTTCAATAATATTTTGGGAAAATATAGCCACACAGAGGGGACATTCATCCCTGGTAAGTTTGAATCAAACAGAACTCTAGTTTTGTGATAAGGGCTTATCAAAAGTGGGTGGGGTAATTCCATATCAGTTCTACTAAGGACAATTAATCAGCAATTGACTATATTCAAATAGCACACTGACAAAACTTTTTGCCATGTAATGCATAGACTGTGGGTATATATTAATGTGAAATAGGGTGATTGTATATTTTATTGAACTTTGCTAAAATATAATAATTTATTTGCACGTTGCGGATTTTCAATTATTTTTCATCTACCAACTTTGCCAAAAAGTTGAACATTTCTCTATTAAGCAACACATTCTTACCTCATTTCTAGAAAATACTTATCAATGCTTGGCCATTGCAGAATTGTAGGGATTTTTTTATAAATGGTCTGTGACATGAGTTATGCGCCCTTGAAAAGAGAAAATTGCAGTAAAATGTAATGAAATTATCAAAACTTTGTTTTGCCTTTTTGCTATAAGTTTACTGGCGAGAAATGCTTACAGGAGTTAAATTCTAATGTATTTATTGTGTAAAAGGGTTGTACTATTATAGCAGAGACTAAATTGGTCTCACTTAGGGTCAAAATTACTTTTAGAGGTTTTAAGATTTGGATATAATTGACACACATTTGCTCATCTCATTCCGTATCACTTTCTTCTGAGGAGTCGCTGTTGGTATCCCAAACTTCAGCTGCAGCATCTGTAAGAAAATCCATGTATTTATTAAGTATCTTAGGCCCTTTTGTTGCTGGCTGGTGTCGCTCAAACCCCAAATACAATAAGACTGACGCAATATGGGCACAGCAGCCCACTACTCTAGCCCCTGATTTGCATTGGCAAAACCAACCGACGATAGGTGATAAGCCTGTGCTGTATTCAACCCATAAATTATAGGTCTTGCTACTGGTATGCCTTGAACGCATTAGGGACTTGAGGACACCTTCTTGCTCTTTGTTTATAAGGATTTCATATTTGCCGTCATCTGTTTGGTGTTCTTTCGTGTAGGATTTGGCCTGGCGAATCTGATACACTCCCATTGTCAGGTCTCTTAATTCTGCTTCGTTCAGTTCGGGGAAATCTGGCATTTCAGATGCATCCATACTTTTCCAAATTGTGCGCCGTTTGTCCCACTTATTGTCAGTCACCTTTTGTTGAAGTTCATTCGGTGACTTTGCTAAGGCCATCATTCGTTTGGCCATGACAACATCTGATTCCAAACTAGTCACCAAGAGTGGCCTGAAAGCGTTGCAAATGGAGCAAACAATTCGCACATAATCGCCAGCAAACGGGATTTGAGAGTTGGGAAGCACATTACTTAAAGCTTTCCATTGCTTTATACGCCCATTTGCTGACTCAACAACCCATCTCACTTTGGTGACAAGTCTGGATCCATTTGCTTCCTCAGTGCTATGCTGTTTGTCTTTTTTCTTCAAGAAATGATGCATTTCAGTATTGATCCCACAATCATTAATTAAGTCTGTTACATCCCTAAACCCCCTATCAACAATGAGAACATCCCCTTCATTGAACCAATTTCTAATATCCTCACTGTTGCTCTTCAGCATATGCTCTGTTATCTTGGCATCTGAGTTTTTACCATCAGCCAGGTAAGGTCCAAGCACTGTAAGTATGTAGCCGTCAGTTGCTACAAGCATCATCGGTTTAAGCAATGGGCGACCTTTATGAACAGAATAAGAACGCCTTTGGAATGAATAGTCACCGCTTTTCTCTATGTACACATAGGTACCATCAGCAACAGCAATAGCAACATCTTTCTGTGAATTAGCAAACAGAACCCTTGCAAATTCTGTAGTGTGATCTTCAATTATTTTATTTCGTTCTATATGTGACAGGCCAAGATATTTTGGAACGAAATTGGACATTAGACTTACTCTGGCTGAATGGATTGCCTTACTGCAAGTAGTTTTCTTCACACCAATAAAATAATAAAGATCACACTACAGAATTTGCAAGGGTTCTGTTTGCTAATTCACAGAAAGATGTTGCTATTGCTGTTGCTGATGGTACCTATGTGTACATAGAGAAAAGCGGTGACTATTCATTAGGATTTTAGCGGTGACTATTCATTTTTGATTTTTATTTGTCACCAAAGTGAGATAGGTTGTTGAGTCAGCAAATGGGCGTATAAAGCAATTGAAAGCTTTAAGTAATGTGCTTCCCGACTCTCAAATCCCGTTTGCTGGCGATTATGTGCGAATTGTTTGCTCCCTTTGCAACGCTTTCAGGCCATCCTTGGTGACTAGTTTGGAATCAGATGTTGTCATGGCCAAACGAATGATGGCCTTAGCAAAGTCACCGAATAAACTTCAACAAAAGGTGACTGACAATAAGTGGGACAAACGGCGCTCAATTTGGAAAAGTATGGATGCATCTGAAATGCCAGATTTCCCCGAACTGAACGAAGCAGAATTAAGAGACCTGACAATGGGAGTGTATCAGATTCGCCAGGCCAAATCCTACACGAAAGAACACCAAACAGATGATGGCAAATATGAAATCCTTATAAACAAAGAGCAAGAAGGTGTCCTCAAGATTAATATGGCCGCTAGAGCTAAAAATAGAAAAACATTGTAAATTTGCTTCAAATGCGAACTCTTCCTAAACTCTTGGGTCAATTTGATTCAAACTTCAAAGGAACTTTCAAACTTCAAAGGAATGTTGCCTAGGTGACATTCTACCAAAATAGCTAAGATCGTTAGATGGCCACCAGAGCTAAAAATAGAAATCAGGGCCCTCTGGGCCCTCTTGTTTATTTTACATTGAGGTGATCTTTCCTCCTCTAAAGCCTCATTTGCATTTACCGGAATTCATCTTGACCCTGACACCATGTGCTTCCCAAACCAAATTTGAAGACAAATGAAATTGAAAGTAATTCAAAAGTAATTCCAAATTACACCCCGTTTTTGCAGAGTAATTAATTAAATTACAATTAATGTAATTCAATAAATGCTGAATTATGCATTGCATCCAATTACTTTGACAAGGGTAATTAAGGTGTAATTACTTACAACTACAGTTTTAATTACCCAAGTCTGTTTCTGGTGCACCTAGTACATGGACTAAACTATATGTTGGTATAAGAATGTATTTTGTGAGAAAGGATAAGGAAGAAGCTGGTCAAATAAAATGGACCATTTTTAAAAGGTAATTTTCACACAAATTGAATGTTTATTGTGTTCTTCAAACATCTGTTTTTCATTATTTGATATATATGTTCTTTGATTATTTCAAAAATTAAGAACAATATTTTTTATTTTTCAAGAAACACGTCAACGTCTTTAGCAATTTTACATATTAACCCACGTGTCAGGTAGGACAGATAGATATGTTGAATGTCCTTTAACTGCACAGGGGATGGTTCTAACTGCATGGCAGTGGGTGGGGGAGGGGCTCCAGTTAACGTCCGATCCGAAGGACGGTGCACTTTGTGGCATAGATCACTGCAAATGATGCCAGTGGAGCATGTTGAGATAAGCATGTTCGGACACAGCAGTTTTATTACGACTGCCGGTACCTATCGATCTTATCTTATATATCTTATCTTATCTCTGTTGTTGTTGTAAAATATAAAGTTTGCCTACACTATCGATCAACGCATATTTGTTCAAGGTTAAGGTTCACTAAATAAGTTATGCTCGTTTGCGAATTTCTGTAAATAATTTGTTTGTGGCTAACGACATAAATATTTAAGAAATGAAGTTGAAAAAAAATGCGACCAGAACCGGACCCGAACTGGCGACTCCTTGATAGTGCTATACCGACTGAGCTATCCGGGCGCTGATAACATTATTTCAACCTTTATACAGGCACACTTTAACAGGCCCCACAACTGCACTTAACTGACTTACAATGTTAGTGTTTTACCGACTGAGCTACATGGCGCTGATCACATTATTTCAACTTCGAAGTTTTATTCAATTAGTGAATGAACAGCACAATTGATGAAGTTCTATATAATAACTCCTACAATTTAGACTTGATATTAAGGTGGTCATTATGTGCAGCCTTGCATAAAGTATCGATGTTACGGCCCAACAAATATAAATTTGCAACGGATGCATAAAGCTCCGCTTGCGGAGCTCCTGCTACACAATATTCCCGAATTTAACACGACAATACATGTCTCGGGGGTGCATATATAAAGGTAGTTCACCAGTTTAAAGGAATCTTGCCACTTGATGATCAAAGAAACTGATGATATTACAACCATACAACCAGCAGTTAAGCAATAAGACTTCTCTCCGCTGCGCGTTTAATGGCGTTTGCAACAAAAATCAAAGACGCGCCTAAAGCTTTGTCGCACCGTGTTGAACTTTCTATCATGTGCTGCTGAATAGGTTTTAGAAATTGCCGACAATGTCGGCGAAATGATTGCGTAACGAGTCCTTCGCAGCTGGCTGGCCGAAAATGTCAGTCAACTGACGTTAATAACATGTTAGATTATGCGTCGCAAATCTGAAGAAAGCAGTGGTAGTTTGGGTTAATTTACAATCGCTAAGCTCCGCCCACACTGTGATTACCGGAGTTACTGGTATTCAATATGCCAAATATGGTTTATGGTTTCTTTATACTTTTGACAAACATGTCACCTGTGACGAAAATTCTTGTTCAGCGTTGCATTATGTTTTGATGTATTTACACATTGACGAACCGACCAAGGATGGATTGCAAAACTGCAAGTTTCGCAGTTGTATCTCTATCAGATTTGGCTTCAAGCTTAGTATTTACACCAAGATGTAATCAATGTATATATAAAGTACTCAGATTGTGGGTTTGTCTGTCCCAGACCGAGGGCCGATACCCAGACAATAGGCCGATCTTACAACAAGGGCCGATCCCGACAGTCTTATCCCACAACCAGGAACGATTTTCTTTTTAAGTGTGTTCCTTATCATTCGCTTATGTATGGTAATACAGGGTTGTGGTGAAAGCTTACTTCCCGATGTCAAATAGAACGTTTGGTTTCATTAATTATGAACTTCTTCGCAGTTCGCCAATTTCCTTCATGATAGGCTTCATATCTGGTTTAACTTCTGTTATTTTAATGCCAACTTCCCAGCCCGGAGAGAGCCGACCTTTCTGTGCTTGGTTTTCGATAGCTTGTTTGGTATATATTAATCGTTAAAGTAACGTCATATCTTTCGGCCCTTGTGAAAAAATAAAAATAAATAAAATCGGCCCTCGATGTGCGTCCTTGATGTTAAAAATAGAAGTCGGTCAACACTTTGGAGTGGAATCCGTCCATGATTTGGAAATCAGCCCTCGTTCTGAGTCTTACTTGCAAAAAGACAAAATATTCATAGGCCTTTGACTTTATATTGTGAAATAATTTGACACGAGTTCATATGGCGAAAGACACGCGAGCTTGCGAGTTGGACTCAGGCAGCCACATGAACGTGTGTCGAATATTGCATAGACATATATTTGAAAGTAGTTCTAACTTAAACGTGGCTACTTACTTACGGGAAATATCCACTTGACTACGGGAAATATTGAAATTCTGCTGCACAAAGTAATCGGGACATTTTGTGGGTATTTTGTAATCTGATGTACAATCACTGTTTAAATATTGCCGGCTGACGGCAATTTCAAGGGTTATTTTAAGAAAGAAACGACCACTCTTGAATGGTGTAAATTTTACTACAAGACAAGAACTGTCAGTATATATCTTCCTCAGTTGCTCGAAGTCGCCCGGAGAACACTCTGTAAATAATGAATACATTGTATGTAATTAAATGCAAATAAATCATGTAATGAAATTCCGCTATCTAAAGGCTTATTCTACTTATAAATATGGCGGCCCGTTTGAGTTTTACACTTTTACTACATATATATGCATCTAATATAGAGATATCTGCATTTAAAGTCAGATATCTGTATGTAAATGCAGACATCATGATTATTTAAAATACACATATCTGTATTTGGTTTCAATATTTTATTTCTTTTCTTTTAAGCAATAATTTGAGAATGAAAATACTGTACATACAGTATAATTCAGGATCTGATGGTAAGCTAGAAGCTTATGTGTGTCATCTCCTATCTATATTTGACATGTAAATATCTATATCTGACTATGAAATAGAGAAATCTGAATTATAGATATCTGGATTGGATTTACAGATTACTGCATTACAGCTTAATTAGAGACATATGTTATTGCAATGCAGATATCTGTATTTAAAATGCATATATCGCTGTTGATGAGCATGTATAATTTGGGCTTTTATTTCAACCAATATTCAATATTCCCTTGTTCAAGATTATAATATAAATTAATCTAATACGGCCATAGATAGATAGATACACATAACTAAAGGGCCAACTCGGCAAACTAGTGTAGAAATGGAACAGAAAATATTAATGTAACTAAAAGTTGAAAAGAATTATAGGTACAGAGGACCCTCGTTATAACGACAGTATTTGTTCACTATATTTGTTCTGTTATAAAGAATCACAGTTAGAAAGTAGAAGTAAAACAAAGATCAGGAATCGATACACTAAACTTACTCCACCCATCAAAGACACCAAAGGGAAAGAAACACAAACATTAAGCGACCAGACCATTATGGAAACCTAAACAAAGGAAGGCCATAAGGACAGTTACTTTCCCACAAAATGGCCATATGGCCATCCAAAAAAAAGACACAAGTGATACACACAGTAAGTAACAGACAACAACATAAATAAATCGCCACAGAAGAACCGCCTTGGAACGGTCAGTGGAAAGATTTCCACTGGGGGGCTTAAATCGATTTTACGTAGCCACAATCCTCGCCCTTACTTCCGTCGCGATTTAGACAAATAATTTGTTCAGTCCGCAAGAAGGCCCCCTAACTAATCAGTGCAACATCTCCGTGAACACAAATAATCAAAGAACCACAGAGGTGATACAACGGTGAGGACTCGACAGCAAGAAACCACTGAAATGCTGGAGCAAAAGAAAACCAACAGTTAGACTCCGAAGTATGATAAGTAATAAAAGGCCTTTTCTCCATTATTACTCCAAGAAACACATTTTATAGATATTTGTTAGAATCGCCTTAATGAGGTTTCTTGGGGTATTAGATTACAAGACTCTATGGGCTCGATTTGTGTATTTCCAACCCGAGGGAAGTTCACGCCGCTCAGAACCGAAGCTAAGCCTTTAGCTAAGTAGTCATTCCATTCAAATGGCCGATATAATGAGTTTTACCGTTATAACGAATGTCGGTATAAAGAGGGTTGGCTGTATAACAGGTTTAGAATCGTTAGAATATTAGCAGACATAACTGAGGCTGTCTACATAAAAACAGGGGTAAAACGTTTTATAACGATACGGCAATACAAGCACCACCTGGATCGGAATGTTGGCACCCCCTGTTAGGGAACCGTAATGGTTCTGTATTTTCGGTCCAGTCAGGTTAAAGAGGAAGACATAAAGGTGTTTTGGGCAATTATAAAGAATCCCGGTTTGGAGTTTGACAAGCAATAAAAGGCCTTTTTCCCATCATTACTCCAAATTTTGTTTCGTGGGGTATTAGATTACGAGACTATAACATGACTATGGACTCGATTTGTGTATTTCCAACCCGAGGGAAGTTCACGCCGCTCGGAACCGAGGCTAAGCCTTTAGCTAAGTAGTCATTCCATTCAAATGGCCGATATAATGCATTTTGCCGTTATAACGAATGTCGGTATAAAGAGGGTTGACTGTATAACAAGCTGAGAATCGTTAGAATATTAGCAGACATAACTGAGGCTGTCTACATAAAAAAACAGGGGGAAAACGTTTTATAACTCTGACAATACGATCACCACATGGATTGCAATGTTTATAACATTTTTACTAGCACTCCCTGTTATGGGAACAGTAATGAGCTGTATTTTTCGGTCCAGTCAGGTTACAGAGGAAGACATGAAGGTAAATTTTGGCAATTAAAAGGGAGGGGTCTGATTATAGAACACTAAGGTACACTAGAAACCATGGGTGTAGGGTCGCTATAGGAAAATTAGAATGAAGAAAGCATTGAAGGACATCAGACAATATTCAACAGACAATGTTGTTTGAACGTCAATTAAACATTGAATCAACGTCGCATGCCCGAGGGGTAGGTGGAATCGCCACATCAATATATGTATAGAAATATTGAAAATTAGATGTAAAAGAAATTTTATAACAGCATATACAATATCATCATTTGATAAATATTGGTGCAAAAGTATTAGTGTTCATCACAAAAGCACGTCTATATAATTTTGACCCACTTAAATATGACTCGAATGAACAAGTCTGCGGCCTGTGAAGTAAAGTGCTAACCTTACGTTTAAAAGTTAAAATATCCATAACTTACTTGGTCGGGTCTAATTTTTGCTAAACAAAGACTGCGGTTTTAGGGATTATCAAACTTGTAGGGGAGTAGGGGCGTGATGTTTGGACACTGGTTGCCGCCACGCGCCCCTCGTTCCAGCCTTGATGGCCAAGGTCATTCCATCGTTTTATGTACACATTTGTGAATAGGTTTTTCCTTCAGTTTGTCAACAATAAATTTTATCAACAATAAATACATGCTCATATGAATGTTACAATGAGGACTGTATGTTAGACTGCCAAATATGTTATCCTCTTGAAATAAAGTTATTATTATTGTATTCATTTTTTATTTAACAGTTATCTATTTTTTGTTTCGTTCACTAACTTTCAAAGGTAAACTACTAATTCTTGCACTGTTGAAGTTTCTAGGGCAGGGTTACTTCCCTTGAATATACTTAATATCAGGGCTCAAAACTTTTGTAAAGGATCTGCTAAGAGGCTATTATAATGAGGAGACAGAGCGTACTGTCATTTTATAGAAGATCGAAGGATTATAAGAATCTGATATGGGATCCTGTTGTATCCCGAGGGTTGAAAAAGCCCATCTTCAACAGAACCCAATATTAGATCCCTTTTCTTGCACAGCATAGCCGAAAATTTCATTTTACTTTATTATCATTTCATTTTTCGAGCACAATATCTATGTAGTTGCCCCTTGGTAAGAACACCAGGGTATTCCCTCCCAGGCTACAACCACGGATTTCCTTATCGGGTGAGCAAGAAATCCCTATATTATCAATATGATGTCGAATGTAACTGATTTATGATTTACCATCAGTGACTCAAAATATCAGAGTTTCAGGAAAACTAAATCGCGACGGAAGTAAGGGCGAGGATTGTGGCCACGTAAAATCGATTTAAGCCCCCCAGTGGAAATCTTCCACTGACCGTTCCAAGGCGGATCTTCTGTGGCGATTTATTTATGTTGTTGTTTGTTACTTAGTGTGTGTATCACTTGTGTCTTTTAATTTTGGATGGCCATATGGCCATTTTGTGGGAAAGTAACTGTCCTTATGGCCTTCTTTTGTTTAGGTTTCCATTATGGTCTGGTCGCTTAATGTTTGTATTTCTTTCCCTTTGGTGTCTTTTATGGGTGGAGTAAGTTAATTGTATCAATTCCTGATCTTTGTTTTACTTCTACTTTATATAAAAAAGCGCGAAAACTTAAATGGCAAAAAAATTGAATTTATTAATATTTCAGTGGTGTTGTGCAAGACTATATAGTTTTCTGTTCCAGATGGGTGTTTCGAATTCTCGGGATGACTATGCTAACCGGAAACTCGACAAAGCCTCGGCTCCGCTAAGCACCGTTATTCCGAATGTGGGAAACGCCCATCTACAACAAAATCCCATGTCAGATTATAATATTCTTTGACCCTAAAGGTGTTCGCGCCATTGAGATTCTACTGTACCTGGGCCTTTCCAAGAGTATTGCATGTCGGGGTCATCAAATGTCGTTCCAGTGAAGAATACTAGATCTGCAGCTATTAGATCCCAGGGAAGACCATTTAGATTTATCTCCCCTGTCATTCCAGGACGGGTATCTGGTATCACGAGATCAATGTATCGGATGGCACAGCCAATCCAAGTCTCAGTTTTTCCACCCACACAACCGAAATGCCAAAAATATTTATCAGGAGCATGTGAGAAAAACCGCCATTGTATGTTAGGTATATCTAAAGGCAAACAAATAGCAAAACTATTAAATATATGAGCAAACGCTTCATAACAATAACAAATCAATATGATGAAAATGAATGATGGTTTTTTTATTTATACTTCAATCATATGTTGTCGATGCTCGTTAGAACTTGTTTGTTTGATTTTAAATTTAACGTCCCCATCAGCACTATAAAGTCATTTTGGAGACGCTGCTTCCAAATTTGTGAGACTTTAACTCGACATTGAGATGAAATGACATCTCAAGCCCTGCCGCCCGATGAAACCAATAGCGTTTATAAGCATGGATGTTTCCGACTCGCACCGCTTTGCCTGGGCAGGCTTAGATCCTTAAAGCGGTTTACCAGTACTCGTGCGCGGGACGGTTTCAGCTCTGTGTGGAAGCATCATGCAGCCCATCTATTTCTTCAAGCCCCGCTCGTTAGAACTGCAATTACATATTCAGGCGGCTCTATCGAGTGTCCACAACCTATGTCTTTGGGCAAATAATGGCTGTCCCTGTAAACGACAGTTGAAATTGTCGAGTATGGAGTTCATTAAGAAAACACACCTAGACAATTCTCACCCCATTGAACTCCACTTTTATATAGTGAAACTCGGGTTTACAGGGGTAAACCTTATTTTTTATTATTTCTGCTCAAAAATATATGTTGTGGGTCGATGAGAAATTTCTAATGTGTAATCACAATATATATTCATATATTTTGAGCAGAAATAAGAAAAATATCACAATTTTTCATCTTAAAATTTTCCTTTGTTTTGGCAGATGAATTTGCAACGAATTTGTATAGGCGTGTTTTCGTAATGAAAACTGGTTGACATCTGTCCTTTCTCCTGCTCTTCCATACAACCCTTATGCAAATTCGGTCGCATATATTTTTGTTAACTGAAGTAAATATTGACAGGCCAACGTAACTCGATACACGATAATTTGTTTAACTTGATACTCGACATGTTACAATTTCAACTCGAAACTAGACCAACTTTACTCGATACTCGACAATGCTTTACTTGATACTTGACGATTGTAAGTTGATACGCGACAGTTTTTACTAAATGCTCGACTTTTTAAATTCGATATTTGACACTCCACAAAAAAGAAACCCTCTTACAAGACTGGTGCCAAATAAAACTGCTCTGGCATTTATTTTGAACAGCCCTCGTAAAAGATTAATCGAGAAAACTTTGAGCGTTCCACCAAAGTTCAAAACTGTAGTAAAACTTCAATGAATCGAGCACTGATGAGAGATAAGAACTTGATTTATATCGATATCAATATATTTCGGATAATAAAGAGAGACTTTCCCCAGTGTATTCTAAAATCGTGTGTACTCTTTAGAATTACTTCACCGAGGCAATTAAAATGAGTTTACACAACGCTCCATTTTCAAAGAGATTGAAAATGTAGTCTTATGCAATTTTTATTCTGCTTTCGGCTCTGGCACTGTGAATAGCCTTGTTCAGTGTTTCTCACTACTCATAGCTCGAACAAATGTTCTTATTATCAAATGTGTTTGAGTCATTGAAGTTTGACTATATTATACCACTTTCTGACAACCGACCGATCCTTATAGGAATGAATTATCACTTTTGTGACTTTTATCTATGTGTAAACTCCGGCGAATCACTCACTTACTTAGCAAGAAGCCCCTGTGGCTTTTATCGATGTGTAAACTCCGGCGAATGACTTACAAACTGCATGAAGCCTTCGCCGGAGTTTCCACACCGATAAAACGAAGGCTTATTGAGAACCAGTGCTTCAGCAGAAGTGCACGACCCGCCGGATGCTGTTAGCTTTATGAGTGTTACCATATATGGGTATGGCGGCCATTTTGGTCATGTGACCTGGACATAAAACGGTTCCCCCAATAAATGCGCCTTATCGTAAGGAGCAAAAATATATCTTATACTTTAGTACTGTATTCTGAATCGTTTGCAGGATAAAATCCAACACAAAAGCATATGTGTCAAAGTTTGACCTAGGCACAAAGAAGGTCAAGGTCAACCCAGGGTCACCACTTTAGCAATTTATGATGGGCCTACGTTCCAGATGCTATTTATCAAGTTTCGTGGAAATCTGCACAGTGGTTCTGGAGAAGACTATTTTTGAAGGGTTTTTACCAAATATTGCTTGGCGGCCATTTTGGTCATGTGACCTGGACCGCATGAGGAAATTTTGGTTTCCCCCATCCCGTAGAGGCTCCATATGAAATTTGACTTCAATCGGCCCAACGATTTCCGAGGAGAAGCAGTTCGAAAATTTTCACATTTTTCGCCTCGGCGAGGCTGTACTGAATGGAATGTAATATTTCGCAAATCCATTGATAAGATCTCATTGATATTTATCAGTATGCCAAAAATTGTTTAAATATTCCAAGCGGTTAAGTCACTATCACCAATTTTCACAAACGGGTTACGGACGGACAGATAGACAGACCATATATGGCTTGGCGACCATTTTGGTCATGTGTCCTGGACCCCATGAGCAATTTTTGGTTTCCCCCATCCCATAGAGGCTCCATATGAAATTTGATTTCAATCGGCCCAACGGTTTCCGAGGAGAAGCAGTTCGAAAATGTTCACATTTTTCGCCTCGGCGAAGCTATACTAAATGGAATGTAAAATTTCGCAAGTTCATTGGCTAGATCTCATTGATATCTATCAGTATGCCAAAAATTGTTTAAATATTTCAAGCGGTTAAGTCACTATCACCAATTTTCACAAACGGGTTACGGACGGACAGACAGACAAACCATATATGGCTTGGCGGCCATTTTGGTCATGTGACCTTGATCCTATGAGCAAATTTTGGTTTCCTCCATCCCATAGAGACTCCATATGAAATTTGACTTCAATCGGCCCAACGGTTTCCGAGGAGAAGCAGTTCAAAAATGTTCGAAAATTTTCACTTTTTTCGCCTCGGAGAGGCTATACTAAATGGAATGTAATATTTCGCAAGTTCATTGGTTAGATCTCATTGATATCTATCAGTATGCCAAAAATTGTTTAAATATTCCAAGCGGTTAAGACACTATCACCAATTTTCACTTACGGGTTACGGACGGACAGACAGACAAACCATATATGGCTTGGCGGTCATTTTGGTCATGTGACTTTGACCCCATGAGCAAATTTTGGTTTCCCCCATCCCATAGAGGCTCCATATGAAATTTGACTTCAATCGGCCCAACGGTTTCCGAGGAGAAGCAGTTCAAAAATGTTCGAAAATGTTCACATTTTTCGCCTCGGCGAGGCTATACTAAATGGAATGTAATATTTCGTAAGTTCATTGGTTAGATCTCATTGATATCTATCAGTATGCCAAAAATTGTTTAAATATTCCAAGCGGTTAAGTCACTATCACCAATTTTCACAAACGGGTTACGGACGGACAGACAGAATGACAGACTGACAGAATGACAGAATGACACGGTGATTTTAGGGCACTCTTAGAAAAAACCGACTTCAGTCGGTTGCTTTTTCTGCGGGTCGTGCAATTAGAAAGATCTAATTCTTGGTAATGTTGGTTGGTCCCTGATGCTCTGTCTCTTGTTGGGCCCATCGGAGTCTAACTGTTGGTTTTCGTTTGCTCCAGCATTTCAGTGGTTTCTTGCTGTCGGGTCCTCACCGTTGTCTCACCTCAGTGGTTATTTGATTATTGTGTTCACGGAGATGTTGCACTGATGAGTTAGGAGGCCTTCATGCGGACTGAACAAATTATTTGTCTTAATCGCGACGGAAGTAAGGGCGAGGATTGTGGCCACGTAAAATCGATTTAAGCCCCCCAGTGGAATTCTTTCCACTGACCGTTCCAAGGCGGTTCTTCTGTGGCGGTTTATTTATGTTGTTGTTTGTTACTACTTACTGTGTGTATCACTTGTGTCTTTTTATTTTGGATGGCCATTTGGCCATTTTGTGGGAAAGTAACTGTCCTTCTGGCCATCCTTTGTTTAGGTTTCCATTATGGTCTGGTCGCTTCATGTTTTTAAGCCCCCCCAGTGGAAATCTTCCACTGACCGTTCCATGGCGGCTCTTCTGTGGCGATTTATTTATGTTGTTGTTTGTTACTTACTGTGTGTATCACTTGTGACTTTTGGTTTTGGATGGCCATATGGCCATTTTGTGGGAAAGTAACTGTCCTTATGGCCTTCCTTTGTTTAGGTTTCCATTATGGTCTATACGCTTATTGTTTGTATTTCTTTCCCTTTGGTGTCTTTTATGGGTGGAGTAAGTTAATTGTATCAATTCCGGATCTTTGTTTTACTTCTACTTTCTTTCCCTTTGGTGTCCTTTGGTGGGTGGAGTAAGTTAATTGTATCGATTCCTGATCTTTGTTTTACTTCTACTTTTCATGCAGTTTATGAGTGATTCGCCGGAGTTTACACATCGATAACCGCACCCCCCCCCCCCACCCCCCCAAAAAAAAAAGATAATTCATTCCTAATAATTCTAAGTATGTTATCGAAATATTAAAAATGCAAAGACAACGTAATTTTTAGGAATTCTTTCGAAAGCGTAACAATGAACTTACCAACGGCCACGGCGGAATGATTATTCAGTTAGCAGCTGCCATCTTTGAACGTCTAGTTTATAAACTCAATTTATTTGTTTTCTAACAGTCACATTTTCAAAAGATTTCCATATTTTAATCGAACGCTGTTGATGTCGTTGATATACAATGACGTAACGCGCGGGTTCTAAACATGCTCTTTGACGTCGCGTTATATTACTACCTGTCGCTGTGTGATTACTAGACTTGCCCAAGACCTAACATTTACATCTTTTATATCAAATTAAAGTCCCTTTAAACAAAAAATATTTAAAAATCTCTTTAGTCTTCATCTCTGTTAATTTCACATTTCTCTGCTTTTTTGTAAACAATTAATTCTACAATGGACACTTAATTAACAAACTTGGGCAAGTCTATGTGATTACTTCTGAAATTATTGCTCCTGGAATTCATCGAAGTATAAAACTTTTATTTATCCAACCAATCAAATCGCTCGAAATGTATAAGATGATGGAGAGTTGGAATTATTACAAATTATGAGAACTGCTTACCACGGGTCATAAAATAGTCGCTAGTTTGAGTTCCATTTCTAGAACTACACTGGTAACTTCGTCGATTTACTTCTGCTGATGTGTTTAACAACACATCACATGTTGCCATGTCAATGTTGCTGTCAATTAACAGAGTACATAAGTAATGACTAATAATGCACAGAAACGCTACATGTGTTTTCAGAACTTGAGAAATCATGAGGTAGGGCCGTCGTCATTGCTGACTACGTGATTAAGTCGAAGTCGGCCAGTTTATCTGACCGTACTTTTCCTGGATAAAATTAAAGTAGTATGGCGCTACCCTTTATAAAAAAAAAAAAAAAAAAAAGTAAAGGCAATGATCATGAATCGATACAATTAACCCACAACTCCAACCAGAGACACCAAAGGAAAATTAACATAAACATAAAACGATAGACCATAATGGAAACGATAGCAGAGTCAAAAGGACAGTTACTTTCCCACAAAATGGCCAATTGGCTATCCAATACAAAATAATATAAGCGATACAAACACTCAAAGACAAACCATATCAAAAATATATCGAAGAATGATTTACAAAATTGGGTGCTGAGTCATTGCGGTTATATATTTTTCTGATTTTATATATTAAATCAGAATGACGTCTAAAAATTTTTGAAAAGGCTTTGCGTAGTTTATGGTACCGATAACCCTGATTAAGAAGTTTATCCGTTAACAATTTATTACGAGTGTTAAAGTCAATTACATGACTACACTATCTTGCAGATCGAATTAATTGCGAAATATAAACGCCATAGGATGGCGCACGAGGAACATCACCATCCCAAAAAAGGAAAATTTACAATCATAAAATCAAAGTCATCGCGTTTATCATAAATTTTGCAAGAAACAAAGCTATCGACAATAGATAGATGTAAATCCAAAAACGGGGCCTCGGTATCAGAAAAAATTTGCTTTATTTAACTGAAGTTCTTTGGGCGGGGGTAAACTTCACTGATCAAACCATCGAAATAGGCATTGTCAATATTGTTGAAAATGTTGTTTCCTCTTAATATTTTGGGGGAAAGAGCACAATTTTTTCGATGAAGATGAATGCTTTTACCACAAGGAATGATCCAATATACCTCTTTTTGATGACTGTGAAAAGGTAAGTTCAGACGAAATACATACAGGGCATTTCAGTTAGTGTCATTAAGACGTACACCATGTGTATTACCTTACAATATTTCGGGCATAGAAATCAGAACGTGAAATCCGATTATATAGCGACGGAAGTAAGGGCGAGGGTTATCGCCACGTAAAATCGATTAAAGCCCACCAGTGGAATTCGTAAAATCGATTTACACCCCCCCCCCCCCCCCAGTGGAATTCGTTTCCACTGACCGTTCCAAGGCGGTTCTTCTGTCGCGGTTATTTTTGTTATGGTTCGTCTTTGGGTGTTTGTGTCGCTATAATTATTTTATTTTGGATAGCCTTTTGGCCATTTTGTGGGAAAGTACTGTCCTCTTGGCTTTCCGCTGTTGGTGTTTCCGTTGGAGTCTGTTGCTTCATGTTTGTGCTTCTTTCCCTTTGGTGTCTCTGATTGGAACTGTGTGTTAATTGTATCGATTCCTGATCATTGCCTCTACTTCTATTTTTAAAAGGTTTGAAACGGAAAATAATGCAGTTCGTTATGTGTCTTCATACACGCTGAAAAATCACGCCCAGTGGCGCCAAAGTAAGCTTGAAGTTAACGTCGATAGATGTGACGTCATTAAATCTTTGTCGGTTCCCAACGCAGGGCGCCCTTTTCTCGGTGTGTCCGTTGTATTTCTTTCAAAATACTGCAGAATGCCTAAAAAACATAATTGAAAATCTATTGATATAATATCAAGTCAGTTAAATTTGACAGCAATAAATGGGCTTTTTTCACCGCCTATATACGGTGTTCGAAGTTCTTAAAGTCAATTTGCAGGACAAGATGGAAGATGGCTGCCGATTTTTGAATCATAATGCCATCGGACAAATTTGAGGTTGTTCAATTGTGAAAGAGATTCCGGGTAATATTAAAAGGTTTGACCAGTAACTTCTATATAAAGTAAACGGCCCCCGTCCTTAGGGGCTTGAAAAAATATATGGGCTGCATGGTGCTTCCACGCAGAGCTGAATCCGGCCCGCACACTAGTACTGGTAAACCGCTGAGAGGATCTAAGCCTGTCCAGGAACCGCGGTGCGAGACAGTCCATGCTAATAAACCCTATTGGTTTATTTGGCCACAGGGCTTGAGATATCATTTCATCTCAATGTCGGGTAAAAGTCCCTCGAAATTGGAAGCAACGTCTCCAAAATGACCTTTACAGTGTTGACGGGGACGTTAAACCTCAAATCAAACAAATCAAATATAAAGTAAACGGGACATTTTCTGGGTATATAATACTATGGTATCGTCTTGTAATGTATTCTTCCTATTCTTGGACTTACGGAAGCTAATTTGCAATACCTCATCATCTTTTTGGTGGAACAATATTAGAGTGTCACCTCCAGGTGATTTATGAGAAATTGAGGATGTCCTTGAAAATTACAACAGTTTTAGCCTGACTGCTCAAATTTATAAGAGAAATCCTTACGGCAAATTTCCTCAAATTGAAGCATAAAAATTGAGAATCAAAAAGTGCATCTGAAACAAGCCAGATTTTCACTGGTACAGTGTCACCTGGTGCATGAGTTCGCATGCAATCTGTTTAAAAGAATTGCTAGTGTTTCCAAAGTTTACTTTTCAAACTAATATCACGTCTTATTTGAAAATATGTTGGAACTGGAAGAAGAAAAACATGTGAAGTAGTTTTATGTATGTAAAGAATTCCAAGAAAATTCTTGTCAATGAACAATCCATTAAAGAGAATACAGACGCAGACCTTTGGTTTATTGCTCAATGCAGACAAGAGAAACAAACACTGCAACTTGCCTACCCACTGAAACAAGGACATATAAATGTCGACCATTTGCAAAATAGGATAAGATTATTTAAATTCTTTGAGGTCTCAAACAACAGTTATTCTTGTTATTTTATTTTGCTTTTACAGACAAATAATGATCTCTGAGCACAGCCCTGGGATTTATGTTGAACTTAAATAATTATCTTGCCAGAAAGATGGCAGATTGTCAGATGCGTCATTTCAAATGACTGTTGGCTTAAATGACAGTCACCATGGTGGTCCTTTTTCACTTATAATTTCTACAAAGACAGTTGATGCAAAAATATTAAAATTATGTGCTAGAAGTCAATGTATGTCTTGCACAAAACCAATGTACTGGGAGTTGCAAGTTAAATTACTGACACATCAACTAATAATTAAGTGCTATATACAACCCAAGGCTCTGAGGGATTTCTTAGAGGTTATGATCCTGGAAAAGGAGGTTGTGGGCCCAGCTTTTACCCATGTATGAGACACATTTGATTGGATATATTTATGAAACTGATGAGAAATACTTAGCTGTTTTTTTTTTTTTTTTCGTTCAGGGTATTATATGTGCATTAAACACATAAAGGAAACAAAGTGATCTGTCACCTGAATTTTCTGTTGTGACAATAATATTACATGTTCGTCCTCGTCAACACTGTAAAGGTCATTTTGGAGACGTTGCTTCCCATTGTGTGGGACTTTTACCCGACATTGAGATGAAATGACATCTCAAGCCCTGTCGCCCAATGAAACCAATAGGATTATTAGCATGGAGTGTCCGCCTCGCACCGCGGTTCCTGGACAGGCTTAGTGAATTCTGATTTAATTTCAAAATTCAATATTGGACTTAAATCTCTTCTGCAACAAGGTCTATCGGAACCCGAATTTTATGGTGACTTATGCCTCGGTCACATAGCCCGGCCGATGAGGTTTCGATGAGCGAGCGATGCGACTTTCGCCAAATACCGGCCGGAATCCCGTGGTCACCGGCCGGCGTTTGGGGCTTAAAACCGCATCGGTGGGCAGCTCGGTGAAATTTAACTTCGGAGTTAAAATTCGACGGGCTCTCACCGAGCTCCCTCATCGCAGCCCCATCCTTACCACATCGGAATACGCATCGGCCGGTGTGCGGCTGAGTATCGGCTGGTGTCCTGTGCATCTGAAGCCACTAGAGGACAAGCTTTTGTGAACGGACACCGACCGAGTTTCGGCCGAGGTCCGACCGATGTGAGACCGAGCCTTGGAAAATATAGTACCGGTGGGTGACCGATGTAAGGGACAGTGGCCGAAGCTCGGCCGGACCTCGGCCGGAACTCGGCCGGATATCGCTGCTTGCATATAAACCGCTCGCTCCAGTCTGCGTACACATTCAGCTAGTTGTGTTTACACAAACAACATCTCACACCGCTCATCGGGGCTTGAAGAAATAGATGTGCTGCATGATGCTACCACGCAGAGCTGAAACCTACCCGCACACGAGTACTAGCAAACAGTTTAGATCTAAGCCTGCCCAGGCAAAACGGTGCGAGTCGGACCGTCCATGCTTATAAGCCTATTGGTTTCATTGGGCGGCAGGGCTTGAGATATCATTTCATCTCAATGTGGGGTAAAAGACCCACACAATTGGAAGCAACGTCTCCAAAATGACCTTTACAGTGTTGACGGGAACGTTAAACCCTAAATCAAACAAACAAAATCTCACACGAGCAACATCAGGATTTCAATGTGTACTCCCTCCCATGCCAGGCAGGTTGGACATATATACAGTGATGTAAAAGCTGACCATCGCCCCCCCCCCCTCCCCCTGCCCCACGCCAAGTCGAACATCGGCCGGCCAGTGTTCAAAGTAGAAGTAAAACAAAGATCAGGAATTGATACAATTAACTTACTCCATCCATAAAAGACACCAAAGGGAAAGAAATACAAACATTAAGCGACCAGACCATAATGGAAACCTAAACAAAGGAAGGCCATATGGACAGTTACTTTCCCACAAAATGGCCATATGGCCATCCAAAATTAAAAGACACAAGTGATACACACAGTAAGTAACAAACAACAACATAAATAAATCGCCACAGAAGAGCCGCCTTGGAACGGTCAGTGGAAGATTTCCACTGGGGGGCTTAAATCGATTTTACGTGGCCACAATCCTCGCCCTTACTTCCGTCGCGATTTAGACAAAAAATTTTGTTCAGTCCGCATGAAGGCCTCCTAACTCATCAGTGCAACATCTCCGTGAACACAGAAATCAAAGAACCACAGAGGTGAGACAACGGTGAGGACTCGACAGCAAGAAACCACTGAAATGCTGGAGCAAAAGAAAACCAACAGTAGGACTCCGATGAGCCCGACCAGAGACAGGGCATCAGGCACCAACCAACATTATCTCTTTAATTTTCAATAAGCCTTTACGTTGGAGCCGTCATAGAATCTGAGGCCTGACCCACCGGCGTGCAATTAAAGAGGGAAGCAAAGTTGCCAACCGTGATTGGGTTAACTACCATGCATGCAGTCTGTCGTATAATATCCATGTTGTACCCAATCTTTTTATATCGAAGAATGATTTTACGAAATTGGGTGCTGAAGTCATTGCGGTTATATATTTTTCTGAATTTATATACTAAGTCACCATAAAATTCGGGTTCCGATAGACCTTGTTGCAGAAGAGATTTAAGTCCAATACTGAATTTTGAAATTAAATCAGAATGGCGTCTATAAAATTTTGAAAAGGCTTTGCGAAGTTTATGGTACCGATAACCCTGATTAAGGAGTTTAGCCGTTAATAATTTATTACGAGTGTTGAAGTCAGTTACATGACTACACACTCTAGCAAATCGAATTAATTGCGAAATATAAACGCCATAGGATGGCGCACGAGGAACATCACCATCCAAAAAAGGAAAATTTACAATCTCAAAATCAAAGTCATCGCGTTTATCATAAATTTTGCACGAAACAAATCCATCTACAATAGATAGATGTAAATCCAAAAACGGGGCCTCGGTATCAGAAGAATTTGCTTTATTTAACTGAAGTTCTAGGGGGTAAATCTGACTGATCAAACCATCAAAATAGGTGGGCTTAAATCGATTTTACAACCCGTTTACAACCCGTCCGGTGATCGCACGGTGTCCTGTAACCTCCTCGGGTACCGGCCGTATATTCCCCGATGTCCGATCGACCACCGGGCGGTAGTTGCTACCACATAGGCCGAAAAAATCTCCCCTGTTAAGACAGACTCCGTACGGTCATCGACCGGTGTTTGGTCGGTCGCCCGACCGATGTCCGGACAGAGCCCGTTCACGTCACCGAGCTATGCCTCCGATGAGGGGAACTCGGCGACACCCCAAAAATCTACCGAGCTCCACCGATGCCGGACATCGGTCGGGCTATGTGACCTAGGCTTTAGTATATAAATTCAGTAAAATATATAACCGCAATGACTTCAGCACCCAATTTCGTAAAATCATTCTTCGATATAAAAAGATTGGGTACATACATTTAATGCTCTTATTTTTCCAATCCTCAGTGATTGCTTATGCAATTGCTTTTCACTGTTCCATCAATTGACATCCTTTAGATACCTGTTGAAGGGCATTATTAAACCAATGTTCGTTCCTCGTTGCATAACATCTGCTTGTTTGACATCCCTGGACTTTAAGTAGACAGGGATGTTTTGTGGGCTTTTGTTGTACCTTCATTCTAGTCGATTTTATATGCTGTTTTACATAATGACCGGTATGAAGATCGCTTTAGTTTTGACGGTATCTAAACCTTCTAACCCACTCGAGTATCACAAATACATTTAAAATATCAATATCACCCCTTAGGTTACACTCTGCTTCTTCTGTACGGATTCCCCATTCTATTAAGAACTTTAATACTTTGTTGCCTTCGGTATTGGTTAGACCCTTAAATTTGTCTTCTGTAACTTCAGTTAATCTAAATGGAGCAGGCAATACCAATGTTTGTGGGAGTAGTCTTCGTATTAGACTATCTCCTCTCAAAAATCGCCCATCCTGCGAAAATATACTAATCCGTGGAAAAGAAGTGGAATGTTTCCTAGTATTTCTTAGTGCAATGTCAAGAGGTGCAGATGTTGTTCGCATTTAAGCACTGCGTCTACCGTTACTTCATCTGTAAACGGTAGACGCTTCTCTGTAGTTAACATGTCTGATTTGACATGACAGTCTACAGATTTAATTTATCTAATTACATGACGTATGCAAACTGTAATATGCAGTACGTCGGTCAAACTAACCGCATGCTTAAAACTAGATTGAACGAGCATTATCATAGAATGAGTAAGCCTAAGAAAACTGACACTTTCTTGTACCTTCACTTTCGACGTACAGGTCATTCTGTAAAGAACATTGTTATACAACCAGTGGAAAAACTTTATTACGATGCAAACTCTACATCTAGATTCAAAATAATCAAAAGACATGAGGCTGAACTGAAATGGATTAAATGTTTACAGACCCCTTTTCTACTGGGATTTAATGACAACATTTATCATGAAGGTAATATTTCCAGAATGCCGGACTTTGATATTTTCTCGCTCCTGGAATGTCGAAAACGCAGAACTAGATCTCACGGCACCAGGAAAAATGGTAACTTTAAACGTAAATCACGTGCGTTTAAACGAAACAATACTAGACTGAAGTGACTGTCAATTATATTATTAAATCATGGACGTCACTCTATGCTTTCATTTTTAAGTTCATTACCCGTTTCTGTTTTACGTCTTCTGGACACCGAGGCGAATAAATTCTACGATAGTTCTCATCAGTTATATGATGCGGCTCTCTTAACTAGAGGCTATACTCAGCATACTCTCCGTCCTTACATTGATTCTGAAATTAATCATAAACGCCATTTCTTTAAAATATCCTTCATTAATAAGGGTATGGATTTTATAGATTTGCCCAGTATCTTCCGTGAGAGATCGGTGCTTTCTTCCATTCCTGCTTATTTTCAAAATACTGAAACACCTATAATTTGCTATAAATATAACAAACCTGTTAGATCTATCATTTTTAATTTCAATAAACTTGTTTCAGATCTTGATATTTATACTAATACTGCTGTATCATGAGATTGTAAAAACTCAGTGTATTGCTATCCTGCTGCTGGTCATGTAATTACTGGCAATTTGAAAATTATTCCTGATTCTAGGATAAGGAATATAATTTCTAAAGGACCGAAAAATCGGTTTCCTTCTAAAATTGATTTCAGTAAATGTAGAGATGAAATCGCTGCTTCCTTGAATGAATTCGGTAATCGATGGTGTAAGCGAGAGTATGTTGAGCATAAAGCCCTTAAGGACTGGAAACTTAGCATTTTAAAACTAGTGAATAAACGCATTTCTTTCTATTCTCAAAATACTAACTTATTACCTCCTAAGCACAAGACGTCTTTACGTCATCTTAAACTAGGTATTCAAGAATTTCATAAGAAGTTTGTTTTGGCCCCTGCAGACAAGGCCGCTAACAACGTCGTCGTTGTGTGACGGCTCCACTATGTTAACACGCTTGAGCAGGAGCTTGGTGGTACTAAGGCCTATGAACTTCAGCCTTTAGCTGAAGAGAGAGCTATAGTAGATAAACATGTTTGTCATTCAGCCACCAAGCTTGCTGTGTGTTTTGCCGAAGGCCAAGACAAGCTTCCTACGCTATACTGGTTACCTAAACTTAATAAACGACCTTACAAAGCACGGTTTATTGCAAATTCTAGCTCTTGCACTACCACTGAACTTTCTAAATTATTAACTTCCTGTCTTACTGCTATTAAAACGCATGTGATTAAATATTGTGATAAAGTCTTTGAAAGATCGGGAAGAAATCTGTTTTGGTCTATAAAAAATTCGAATGAGGTTTAAAATAAATTGAAATCCAGACATTTTCGTGCTTCAAGTCTGTCTACTTACGATTTTTCCACTCTATACACTACACTTCCTCATAATCTTATAAAAGAAAAGCTTAATGATTTAATTGAATGGGCTTTTCACAGAGAAGATTCTCTCTATCTTGCATGTAGTGTCAGAAATGCATTTTTCACTTCTAAAGAGCATAAGAATTATACACTTTGGTCATGTCAGAAAGTGTGTGATGCCCTCACCTTTCTACTTGACAATATTTATATTAGATTCGGTACTCAGTTATTTAGACAAATTGTGGGTATTCCGATGGGTACGAATTGCACACCTCTTGTGGCTGATCTGTTCTTGTATTGTTATGAAAGAGACTTCATGTTGTCGCTTTCCATTGATAACCAATCTGAAATTATTGAAGCTTTGAGCTCCACTTCTAGATATTTAGATGATTTATTAAATATTGACAATACCTATTCGATGGTTTGATCAGTCAGATTTACCCCCCAGGACTTCAGTTAAATAAAGCAAATTCTTCTGGTACCGAGGCCCCGTTTTTGGATTTACATCTGTATATTGTAGATTGGTTTGTTTCGTGCAAAATATATGATAAACGCGATGGCTTTAATTTTGAGATTGTAAATTTTCCTTTTTTGGATGCGCCATCCTATGGCGTTTATTGTTTGTTTGTTTTGGAGTTTAACGGCCCAGTCGACACTATTTAGGTCATTTTTGAGCCGGTCAGTTTACCTATCCACACATTCCTGGGCAGGCTTATACGTAAGCGGTTAACCAGTACAGTGCACATTCTTTCGCCAGAAACTGACAACTGCCCTTCTTGAATCAGCGGAAGGGAGAGAATGACCGTAGAAAAGATTTCATGATCAATCTCCACGAAAGAATGTTGCCGACCCCGGCGGGAGTCGAACCCGCGTCCTCCTGATCACCAGTCAGACGCGCATCCGACTGAGCCACCGAGGCCCCTATGGCGTTTATATTTCGCAATTAATTCGATTTGCTAGAGTGTGTAGTCATGTAACTGACTTCAATACTCGTAATAAATTATTAACGGCTCAACTCCTTAATCAGGGTTATCGGTACCATAAACTACGCAAAGCCTTTTCAAAATTTTATAGACGCCATTCTGATTTAATTTCAAAATTCAATATTGGACTTAAATCTCTTCTGCAACAAGGTCTATCGAACCCGAATTTTATGGTGACTTAGTATATAAATTCAGAAAAATATATAACCGCAATGACTTCAGCACCCAATTTCGTAAAATCATTCTTCGATATAAAAAGATTGGGTACAACATGGATGTTATACGACAGACTGCATGCATGGTAGTTAACCCAATTACGGTTGGCAACTTTGCTTCCCTCTTTAATTGCACGCCGGTGGGTCAGGCCTCAGATTCTATGACGGCTCCAACGTAAAGGCTTATTTAGAGTTAGAGAGATCTTATTCAATGTAATGTTTGTTGGTGCCTGATAATCTGTCTCTGGTCGGGCCCATCGGAGTCTTACTGTTGGTTTTCTTTTGCTCCAGCATTTCAGTGGTTTCTGGCTGTCGAGTCCTCACCGTTGTCTCACCTCTGTGGTTCTTTGATTTTTTTGTGTTCACGGAGATGTTGCACTGATGAGTAAGAAGGCCTTCATGCGGACTGAACAAATTATTTGTCTAAATCGCGACGGAAGTAAGGGCGAGGATTGTGGCCACGTAAAATCGATTTAAGCCCCCCAGTGGAAATCTTTCCACTGACCGTTCCAAGGCGGTTCTTCTGTGGCGATTTATTTATGTTGTTGTTTGTTACTTACTGTGTGTATCACTTGTGTCTTTTAATTCTGGATGACCATATGGCCATTTTGTGGGAAAGTAACTGTCCTTATGGCCTTCCTTTGTTTAGGTTTCCATTATGGTCTGGTCGCTTAATGTTTGTATTTCTTTCCCTTTGGTGTCTTTGATGGGTGGAGTAAGTTAATTGTATCAATTCCTGATCTTTATTTTACTTCTACTTTAGATCCTCTAAGCGGTTTACCAGTACTAGTGTGCGGGCCTGATTCAGCTCTGCGTGGAAACATCATGCAGCCCATATATTTCTGCAAGCCCCTATGGGCGGGGGCCAAAAAATATTGTATGTGGTATCTCTGAATTTCAAAGACTAATTTTTTACTTTGAGGCAGGGTTACCTACCTTAGACATTTAGAATGCTTGAAATTGGCACGTGACACGTTTGTTCTTTTTGTATAATTGTGTAGTTGGCAGTTTGTTTACCATGTTTTGGGGTTAAGAAAATCAATTTGAAATGCAGATTTATCAGGCACAGGGTCAAATATTAACATGTAAGCTTACGGAAATGGAAATAGAAGACCAAAACCTAAACCGAAAGTAGAAAAATCAGCACCTCTGTCCTCTTTCAGTCATTACATAATATTTTCACAAATTTGTAGGTTCTATCTAATTCTGTGTCATAAATTGGATCTTCCTGTCACGTATTTTGCTACAAAAGCTGTAAAATTTGTAACTTTAGTGCTAATTTAGGTCTACCTGGACCATTTGATCAATTTTGTTCTTCTCATCAATGTAAATGGGGGGGGGGGGGGGGTAGGGAGGGGTTGCTTAGCTCTAAAGCGATGAAAATCGGTGTTGTCATTGGCCTGTTTAGAAATGAGTCTTGCAGTGGATGTATGAACATAAACATAAGCAAAATAATCTACTCCATCTGGAATATATGGCATCAGGCTTGGTCCAAAGCAAAATTTCAAAATTATCTCTCCGAACAGCCCGCTGCAATATCGCAACAAGTTTTCTCATCCGTTATAAGCTCTAATTGGTTAGATTCATGTTACTGGATCTGAACAGATATTTTCAGCTGTTTCCCATGGCATTAAGGCATTATGATCATTTTTATCAATGTTTTGTCTTCAAAATATCCTCACAATGCCTTTGTTTTACTTAAAGTAGGGGGTATAGGCGTAGGAACAGCCATACCTACATAAAGATGCTATTTAGACATAATTTAGTGCATTTTAGGACTGAAGTATTCCAAAGACACATGAGAAGAACCACTGATGCAAGCCGGGTTTTGGATTCCAGTCCAAAAAGAGGTAAACTTTGCGCTTTTTCACAAAATATGGTTTGTTCGGCTTTCATCGTAAAATCTGAAGGCGATAACATTTTTGCAAACTAGAAAGATTCTTTGTATCTGAACATTTATTATGCATGGCTACATTATTAGATTTGATCTAAATTTCTATTTGGCAATTCTTTTGATGGATTATAAAGAAAATAAGGTTTGGTTTAAGGTGATGATCCTGGAAAAGGAGGTTGTGGACCCAGCTTTTAGCCATGTATGAGACAATAGTCACATTTGATTGGATAGTGTCATGAAACCGATGAGAAATACTTAGCTGTCATTTTTTCTTGCAGGGTATTATATGTGCATTAAACACATAAAGGAAACAAAGTGATCTGTCTCCGTGATAATAATTGTACATGTGGTATCTCTGAATTTCCAAGACTGAATTTTCACTTTCAGGCAGGGAATGTGTGGCGGCGGTAAAACGTCTCCCCGCCCTACACCATAGTGTAGATTATATTTTCTTGTCCTTTGGGATCATTGATTCCATTGTGGAATTTTGAAAATATCTGAGGGTCACTGATGAGGCCTAATTGGCCGAAACTAGCTAGTCTGGCCCAGAAAACATGTACACTCCATACTTTTCACTTCTGTGGTGTATTCCTTGCTTCCAAAGGATAACCCTTTTATAGAACATATTTAACTTCACTACAGCTGGTGTGTGGGAATGTGTGGCGGCGGTAAAACGTCTCCCTGCCCTACACCATAGTGTAGATTATATTTTCTTGTCCTTTGGGATCATTGATTCCATTGTGGAATTTTGAAAATATCTGAGGGTCACTGATGAGGCCTAATTGGCCGAAACTAGCTCGTCTGGCCCAGAAAACATGTACACTCCATACTTTTCACTTCTGTGGTGTATTCCTTGCTTCCAAAGGATAACCCTTTGATAGAACATATTTAACTTCACTACAGCTGGTGTGTGGGAATGTGTGGCGGCGGTAAAACGTCTCCCTGCCCTACACCATAGTGTAGATTATATTTTCTTGTCCTTTGGGATCATTGATTCCATTGTGGAATTTTGAAAATATCTGAGGGTCCCTGATGAGGCCTAATTGGCCGAAACTAGCTAGTCTGGCCCAGAAAACATGTAAACTCCATACTTTTCACTTCTGTGGTGTATTCCTTGCTTCCAAAGGATAACCCTTTTATAGAACATATTTAACTTCACTACAGCTGGTGTGTGGGAATGTGTGGCGGCGGTAAAACGTCTCCCTGCCCTTCACCATAGTGAAGATTATATTTTCTTGTCCTTTGGGATCATTGATTCCATTGTGGAATTTTGAAAATATCTGAGGGTCACTAATGAGGCCTAATTGGCCGAAACTAGCTAGTCTGGCCAAGAAAACATGTACACTCAATACTTTTCACTTCTGTGGTGTATTCCTTGCTTCCAAAGGATAACCCTTTTATAGAACATATTTACCTCCCTTAGACAGTTAGAATGCTTGAAATTGCCACATGATGCACTTGTTTTTTGCATAATTTTGTACTTGGCAGTTTGTTTACAATGTTTTGGGGTAAGAAAATCAATTTGAAATGCAGATTTATCAAGTACAGGGTCAAATATTAACATGGAAGCTTATGGAAATGTAAATAGAAGACCATCACCTAGACTATTTAGCCAGTCTGTGGCCACGTAAAATCGATTTTAGTCCCCCCACCAGTGGAATGCGTTTGACTGACCGTCCCAAGGCTATTCTTCTGTCGCGGTCGTTTTTATGTTATGGATTGTCTTTGAATGTGTGTATCGCTTATATTGTTTTGTTTTTGATAGTCAATTGGCCATTTTGCGAGAAAGTATCTGTCCTTTTGGCTTTCCGCTGTTAGTGTTTCCATTAGGGTCAAGTTGTTTCATATTTGAGCTGCCTTCCTACGGTTTCTCTGATGGGAGCTGTGGGTTAATTGTATCGATTCCTGATCATTTCCTTCACTTCTATTTAGTCTGGTCTCACATACTGAAGACAAGTTCTCTTGTGACTCGGCTCATATTTATAGAGTATCTTACTTGAGTATTCATGTATTATTGAATTATTTAGTGAGCTTAGGAAAAAGAATAAAATGCAAAGAACATAAGACCCTGATGCCCTTATAAATTAAATAATACGTAAGCATAAATACAAGATTATATTTATCATATGAGTCTGTTGCCTTAATTTAAAATACATTTTATTCACGATTGTTTTATTCTAATATTTTACACCAATGTAATTATTCCGCCATTGGTAAATGTGACTGTGTTTCTTTCCCTTTGGTGTCTTTCATGGGTGGAGTAATTTAATTGTATCGATTCCTGATCTTTGTTTTACTTCTACTTTGTCTAAATTTGTAAATTATTTGTCGTAATCTTGACGGAAGTAAGGGCGAGAATTGTTTTGGATAGACGATTGACCATTTAGTGGGGAAATAACTGTCCTTTTGACTTTCCGCTATATATGTTTCCATGCCTTTGGTGTCTCTGATGGGAGCTATGGGTTAATTGTGTCGATTCCTGATCTTTGCCTTTATTTGTATTTTGTTAAGGACGTCGAACGTGTTACGTTACGTGGCGTATCTAAATAATTTGCATATTTAACGCACTGAATTTAATACACGAGTGTTCATGTTATATTTGAATTTATTAAACGAATAAAGAAAAATGGAAAGCCTCGCATTTTATCACTTATCCGCAGCAGGTTTGAAAAATTAAAATAACACAATGACTCAAATGCAATATTCTATTATCACATGACATTTGAAATGCACTTTGGTCACGATTGATTTTTTTAAATGTCAATATTCCGCCATCAATAAACGCGACGTAGTTAATAACGTCGCAAGTGAAACGTTACGGTACGTATCTAACACATTTGAATATTTTATCTACTAGTGGATTACTGAACATGGCGGTATTATATTTTCAGACGTCATGATGAAGTGGCGTTATTACATTCAGATGCGACTTCATCTGATCAAATCAGTTTTCAATATAGTTGCTAGCCGACATTTCTAAAGCGACAAGTGTTCAAGGGGAGTATACGTACAAAGCATGAACGAAAACGTTGATGTGTGTATCATTAATTGGCGTGTATACGGAAAAGCCTTTACGATAGTTCACTGGTAAAGTTGCCATGGTGTACACGTGGAGGAAGGTCTCTCCGGGCACCACCTGAAAGGAGATTATGAGGTAAGGAGATTATGAGGTAAGGTGAGATTCAGTTACGCGGCGTTACATAAGAAGAACAGGCGTTACGTTATTTTACGTGACTTCACATAATGTGTGCTGAGTTTATTTGGAGTTAAGTAAGAGGTTAATTGAGGAGACTTGAAAGGTGAGCTAAGGTAAGATAGGACAGAATAAATCAGGACAGTACAAGTACTTGGAGTTAAGTATGAGGTTAATTGAGTAGACTTGAGAGGTGAACTACGGTAAGAGAGGACAAGATAAATAAGGACAGAACGAGATAAAACAGGTCATACCAAGGCAGAACAGACAAAGGTAAGGCAAAATAAGATAAAACAGGATAGGACAGGAAAGAACAGGAGTGCTATACATGAAAAGAAAGTATCAAGACAAAAAGATGGATAATATAAAATAAGGAAAGCTAAAACAGGTATGACGAGGACAGAAGAGGGGAGGAGAGGATGGGGCGTGACTGGATATGAGAGGACAGGGCAGGACAGAACAGAGCAGGGTAGGGCAGCACTCGGCAGGACAGAATGAGTCAGCATAAAACAAAACACGAGCAAGACAGGACAGAACAAGTCAAAACAAGGAAGTGCCAAGACAACACATGATAAAACATGACAAAACAAGAGAGAATTTATTCACAGAAGGGGTCTACACTGTTATCCACACATCTAGCTCTTATACACACAACATCGGGTAATAATTTGTGCTTGTTCACAGTTAAGAAAACGTTAAATATGGAGTTTAGGTCCGAATCCTTCGTGCAAAATACGGTAGCAATAGAAGTAGCCTGAAAAGTCCATAAAAAATGATATATAAGTACTAGTTAATGTGCCCATTATTATACTGCAAATAAATTTCCAGGCCGAAAGGGCAATTATTTGCCATATACGCCGTAAGCAAAATATATATCCCTCTCGCGCTTGCAATCGCTGAATTGCGATGTCCGCATTCCAGGATATACTGCAGTTGATAAGAAATATAACCAAAATAATTTCATGCAAGAGCGTGTTTAATTTTCCTCCAATAAACAAATAAATTTAATTTTTTGTTTTCATTTATTCTTACTTTATCTCATTGTTTACCGAAAAAACTGTCATACAAACATGACGTAAATATGTCCCCACTGAACCTCATGATCAACGAAGTGCGCGCAGTAGGGTGCGTTTGATGACGTCACATGTAAACATGTACTTCTGACGACATCCGCTACAAAAGAATACTTTGGAAATCATAGCAACAATGTACGAAACGTTGTCAAAAGGCTTTCCAATATAAGAGATGCGTTATTTTGATTTTTGACGGGGAACATGAGAAAGCGGTATTTAACCTCCACTAACGGCTGGGGAAAGTATCGCTGTCAGGAGGGGGTTGTGATCCCATGTCCCCCTCAAGAATCAAAATAACTTATAAAACCTTCAGAAAACGCAAGTGATATATTTCAAAAAACGATTTCGTCCTTTTTTCTAGGGAATGCTTAAAGAACCACATGTTTTCCTTAACCACATGTTTTCCTTAAACAGATTGCGCCGCATTTACTACATCACAAAAACATGTCTGTATAATTCTGATTTCGTCCTTTTTTCTAGGGAATGCTTAAAGAACCACATGTTTTCCTTAACCACATGTTTTCCTTAAACAGATTGCGCCGCATTTACTACATCACAAAAACACGTCTGTATAATTCTGATTCCCTCTAACCCCATTTCCATACAGCAAAACTGGGGTTTACAGGGTTAGCTAGTCTGGCCCAGAAACTATGTACACTCCATATTTTCCAGTTCTGTGGTGTATTCCTTGCTTCCAAAGGATAACCCTTTCTATAACTTATTAGACATTTTTAGCTCACCTGTTACGTAGTGACAAGGTGAGCTATTATGAGAACATTTTGTCCGTCGTCCGACCGTCCATGCGTCCGTCCGTAACAATTACTTCAAACAACATCTCCTCCTAAACCAGTGATCGGATTTTGACCACATACATGATCCTTAGATCGTTCCCATTCAACTTTGCTCAAATGGTTCCGGTCCATTTAAATCTAGGTCACAGTCGATAAAAACATTTTCAACTGTTCAAATTTAAGCACCGGGGTTAAAATGCCACCCCACGACGGGGCCCTTCGGTTTTACATAAAATTATATAGGGAAAGCCTTTAAAAACTTCTTTTCTGTAACCAGAAGGTCCAGGAGTTTTATATTTTGCATGAAGTTGTATCTATTGGACCTCTACCAAGATTGTTCAGTTATAGCCCTGGTGCGAAAAATGCTCCCGCGCCAGGGCCAACCGCTTTGACATAGACTTGCGGATCATTGATTCAAATGTGGAATTTTGAAAATAATCGAGGGTCACTGATAAGGCCTAATTGCCGTAAACTAGCTAGTCTGGCCCAGAAAACATGTGCACATCATATTTTCCAGTTCTGTGGTGTATTTCTTGCTTTCAAAGGATTACCCTTTTATAGAACATATTTGAAGTCACTACAGCTGGTGTCTTGGAATCTGTGGCGGCCGTAAAAAGCATCCCTGTCCTGCATTATAGTGTAGTTTATATTTCCTTGTCCTTTGGGATCATTGATTCCATTGCGGAATTTTGAAAATATTTGAGGGTCACTGATGAGGCCTAATTGGCCGAAACTAGCTAGTCTGGCCCAGAAAACATGTACACTTCATATTTTCCAGTTATGTGGTGTATTCCTTGCTTCCAAAGGATTACCCTTTTATAGAACACATTTATATTGGGAAAATATTAAAAAAACAGAGGCCCAGGTTTTGATATTAAGTACTGATCTTCATCTAGTGGACCTCTTCCAAGATTGTTCAAATTATAGTTCTTAGGTCAATTATGGCCCCAACACTTGGCCCAGTTTTTTACATTAAGTTACATAGGAAAAAAAATAAAAATCTTCTTTTCTGAAACAAGAAGTCTTCTGATCATTTATACGACGCTGCTCTTTTAACTAGAGGTTATACTCAATATGCTCTTCGTCCTTTCATCGATTCTGAAATAAATCACAAACGTCATTACATCAAAATATCCTTCATTAATAAGGGTTTGGATTTTATAGATTTACCTAGTATCGTCCGGGACAGTTCGGTTATTTCATCCATTCCTGCTTATTTTCAAAATACTGAAACACCCATTATTTGCTATAAATACAATAAACCTGTTAGATCTATCATTTTTAATTTCAATAAACTTGTTTCTGATCTTGATATTGACACTAACACTCCTGATGCATGTGACTGTAAAAATTCAGTGTATTGCTATCCTCCTGCTGGTCATATTATTACTGACAATTTAAAAATTATTCCTGATTCTAGGATACGTTATATAATTTCTAAAGGACAAAAATATCGATTTCCTTCTAAAATTGATTTCAATAAATGTAGAGATGAAATCGCTGCTGCCTTGAATGAATTTGGTAATCGATGGTGTAAACGCGAGTATGTTGAGCATAAAGCTCTAAAAGAATTGAAACTTAGGGCTGTTTTATTTGTGCCGTGTGGCGGCTGTAAAAGGTCTCCCCGTACATGCATTTAATGCTCTTATTTTTCCAATCCTCAGGGATTGCTTATGCAATTGCTTTTTACTGTTCCATCAATTGACATCCTTTAGATACCTGTTGAAGGTCATTATTAAACCGATGTTCGTTCCTCGTTGTATAACAACTGCTTGTTTGACATCCCTGTACTTTAAGTAGACTAAGATGTTTTGTGGGCTTTTGTTGTACCTTCCTTCTATTCGAAGGAATCTTCTTCAGTAATTTTATATGCTGTTGTATTTATTTATTTAATAACCGGTATGAACATCGCTTTAGTTTTGACGGTATCACAACCTTATTAACCAAAATGAGTATTACAAATACATTTAAAATATCAATATCACCCCTTAGGTTACACTCTGCTTCTTCTGTACGGATTCCCCATTCTATTAAGAACTTTAATACTATGTTGCCATCGGTATTGGTTAGACCCTTAAATTTGTCTTCTGTAACTTCAGTTAATCTCAAAGGAGCAGGCAATACCAATGTTTTTGGGAGTAGTCTTCGTATAAGACTATCTCGTATCAAATCGCCCATCCTTCGAAAATATACTAATCCGTGGAAGAGAAGTGGAATGAATCCTAGTATTTCTAAGTACAATGCCAAGAGGTGCAGATGTTGTTCGCATTTAAGCACTGCGTCTACCGTTACTTCATCTGTAAACCGTAGACGCTTCTCTATAGTTAACATGTCTGATTTGACATGCCAGTCTACAGATTTAATTTATCTAATTACTTGACGTGCTGCAAACTGTAATATGCAGTACGTCGGTCAAACTAACCGCATGCTTAAAACTAGATTGAACGAGCATAATCGTAGAATGAATAAGCCTAAGAAAACTGACACTTTCTTGTACCGTCACTTTCGACGTACAGGCCATTCTGTAAATATTATTGTTAAACAACCAGTGGAAAAACTTTATTACGATGCAAATTTTACATCTAGATTCAAAATAATCAAAAGATATGAAGCTGAACTGAAATGGATTAAATTTTTACAGACCCCTTTTCCACTGGGATTTAATGACAACATTTATCATGAGGGTAATATTTCCAGAATGCCGGACTTTGATATTTTCTCACTCCTGGAATGTCGAAAACGCAGACCTAGATCTCACGGCACCAGGAAAAATGGTAACTTTAAACGTAAATCACGTGCGTTTAAACGAAACAATACTAGACTGAAGTGACTGTCAATTATATTATTAAATCATGGACGCCACTCTATGCTTTCATTTTTAAGTTCATTACCCGTTTCTGTTTTACGTCTTCTGGACACCGAGGCGAATAAATTCTACGATAGTTCTCATCAGTTAAATGATGCGGCTCTCTTAACTAGAGGCTATACTCAGCATACTCTCCGTCCTTACATTGATTCTGAAATTAATCCTAAACGCCATTTCTTCAAAATATCCTTCATTAATAAGGGTATGGATTTTATAGATTTGCCCAGTATCTTCCGTGAGAGATCGGTGCTTTCTTCCATTCCTGCTTATTTTCAAAAAATACTGAAACACCTATAATTTGCTATTAATATAACAAACCTGTTAGATCTATCATTTTTAATTTCAATAAACTTGTTTCAGATCTTGATATTGATACTAATACTCCTGATTCATGTGATTGTTAAAACTCAAAGTATTGCTATCCTGCTGCTGGTCATGTAATTACTGGCAATTTGAAAATTATTCCTGATTCTAGGATAAGGAATATAATTTCTAAAGGACCGAAATATCGGTTTCCTTCTAAAATTGATTTCAGTAAATGTAGAGATGAAATCGCTTCTTCCTTAAATGAATTCGGTAATCGATGGTGTAAGCGAGAGTATGTTGAGCATAAAGCCCTTAAGGACTGGAAACTTAGCATTTTAAAACTAGTGAATAAACGCATTTATTTCTTTTCTCAAAATACTAACTTATTACCTCCTAAGCCCAAGACGTCTTTACGTCATCTAAAACTAGGTATTCAAGACTTTCATAAGAAGTTTGTTTTTGCCCCTGCAGACAAGGCCGCTAACAACGTCGTCGTTGTGTGACGGCTCCACTATGTTAACACGCTTAAGCAGGAGCTTGGTGGTACTAAGGTCTATGAACTTCAGCCTTTAGCTGAAGAGAGAGCTATAGTAGATAAACATGTGTGTCTTTCAGCCACCAAGTTTGCTGTGTGTGTTAACGAAGGCCAAGACAAGCTTCCTACGCTATACTGGTTACCAAAACTTCATAAAAAACCTTACAAAGCACGGTTTATTGCAAATTCTAGCTCTTGCACTACCACTGAACTTTCTAAATTATTAACTTCCTGTCTTACTGCTATTAAAACGCATGTAATTAAATATTGTGATAAAGTCTTTGAAAGATCAGGAAGAAATCTGTTTTGGTCTATAAAAAATTCGAATGAGGTTTTAAATAAATTGAAATCTAGACATTTTCGTGCTTCTAGTCTGTCTACCTACGATTTTTCCACTCTTTACACTACACTTCCTCATAATCTTATAAAAAAAAGCTGAATGATTTAATTGAATGGGCTTTTCACAGAGAAGATTCTCTCTATCTTGCATGTAATGTCAGAAATGCATTTTTCACTTCTAAAGAGCATAAGAATTATACACTTGGTCATGTCAGAAAGTGTGTGATGCCCTCACCTTTCTACTTGACAATATTTATATTAGATTCGGTACTAAGTTATTTAGACAAATTGTGGGTATTCCGATGGGTACTAATTGCGCACCTCTTGTGGCTGATCTGTTCTTGTGTTGTTATGAAAGAGACTTCCTTCTAAAATTGATTTCAGTAAATGTAGAGATGAAATCGCTGCTTCCTTGAATGAATTCGGTAATCGATGGTGTAAGCGAGAGTATGTTGAGTGTAAAGCCCTATTGGACTGGTAACTTAGCATTTTAAGACTAGTGAATAAACGCATTTCTTTCTATTCTCAAAATACTAACTTATTACCTCCTAAGCCCAAGACGTCTTTACGTCATCTTAAACTAGGTATTCAAGAATTTCATAAGAAGTTTGTTTTGGCCCCTGCAGACAAGGCCGCTAACAACGTCGTCGTTGTGTGACGGCTCCACTATGTTAACACGCTTAAGCAGGAGCTTGGTGGTACTAAGGCCTATGAACTTCAGCCTTTGGCTGAAGAGAGAGCTATAGTAGATAAACATGTTTGTCTTTCAGCCACCAAGTTTGCTGTGTGTGTTAACGAAGGCCAAGACAAGCTTCCTACGCTATACTGGTTACCAAAACTTCATAAAAAACCTTACAAAGCACGGTTTATTGCAAATTCTAGCTCTTGCACTACCACTGAACTTTCTAAATTATTAACTTCCTGTCTTACTGCTATTAAAACGCATGTATTTAAATATTGTGATAAAGTCTTTGAAAGATCAGGAAGAAATCTGTTTTGGTCTATAAAAAATTCGAATGAGGTTTTAAATAAATTGAAATCTAGACAGTTTCGTGCTTCTAGTCTGTCTACCTACGATTTTTCCACTCTTTACACTACACTTCCTCATAATCTTATAAAAGAAAAGCTTAATGATTTAATTGAATGGGCTTTTCACAGAGAAGATTCTCTCTATCTTGCATGTAATGTCAGAAATGCATTTTTCACTTCTAAAGAGCATAAGAATTATACACTTTGGTCATGTCAGAAAGTGTGTGATGCCCTCACCTTTCTACTTGACAATATTTATATTAGATTCGGTACTAAGTTATTTAGACAAATTGTGGGTATTCCGATGGGTACTAATTGCGCACCTCTTGTGGCTGATCTGTTCTTGTATTGTTATGAAAGAGACTTCATTTTGTCGCTTTCCATTGATAACCAATCTGAAATTATTGAAGCTTTTAGCTCTACTTCTAGATATTTAGATGATTTATTAAATATTGATAATACCTATTTTGATGGTTTGATCAGTCAGATTTACCCCCTTGAACTTCAGTTAAATAAAGCAAATTCTTCTGATACCGAGGCCCCGTTTTTGGATTTACATCTATCTATTGTAGATGGATTTGTTTCGTGCAAAATTTATGATAAACGCGATGACTTTGATTTTGAGATTGTAAATTTTCCTTTTTTGGATGGTGATGTTCCTCGTGCGCCATCCTATGGCGTTTATATTTCGCAATTAATTCGATTTGCTAGAGTGTGTAGTCATGTAACTGACTTCAACACTCGTAATAAATTATTAACGGCTAAACTCCTTAATCAGGGTTATCGGTACCATAAACTACGCAAAGCCTTTTCAAAATTTTATAGACGCCATTCTGATTTAATTTCAAAATTCAATATTGGACTTAAATCTCTTCTGCAACAAGGTCTATCGGAACCCGAATTTTATGGTGACTTAGTATATAAATTCAGAAAAATATATAACCGCAATGACTTCAGCACCCAATTTCGTAAAATCATTCTTCGATATAAAAAGATTGGGTACAACATGGATATTATACGACAGACTGCATGCATGGTAGTTAACCCAATCACGGTTGGCAACTTTGCTTCCCTCTTTAATTGCACGCCGTTGGGTCAGGCCTCAGATTCTATGACGGCTCCAACGTAAAGGCTTATTGAAAATTAAAGAGATAATGTTGGTTGGTGCCTGATGCTCTGTCTCTGGTCGGGCTCATCGGAGTCTAACTGTTGGTTTTCTTTTGCTCCAGCATTTCAGTGGTTTCTTGCTGTCGAGTCCTCACCGTTGTCTCACCTCTGTGGTTCTTTGATTTCTGTGTTCACGGAGATGTTGCACTGATGAGTTAGGAGGCCTTCATGCGGACTGAACAAATTATTTGTCTTAATCGCGACGGAAGTAAGGGCGAGGATTGTGGCCACGTAAAATCGATTTAAGCCCCCCAGTGGAAAACTTCCACTGACCGTTCCAAGGCGGCTCTTCCGTGGCATTTTATTTATGTTGTTGTTTGTTACTTACTGTGTATATCACTTGTGTCTTTTAATTTTGGATGGCCATATGGCCATTTTGTGGGAAAGTAACTGTCCATATGGCCTTCCTTTGTTTAGGTTTCCATTATGGTCTGGTCGCTTAATGTTTGTATTTCTTTCCCTTTGGTGTCTTTTATGGATGGAGTAAGTTAATTGTATCAATTCCTGATCTTTGTTTTACTTCTACTTTTCATTTTGTCGCTTTCCATTGATAACCAATCTGAAATTATTGAAGCTTTTAGCTCTACTTCTAGATATTTAGATGATTTATTAAATATTGATAATACCTATTTTGATGGTTTGATCAGTCAGATTTACCCCCTAGAACTTCAGTTAAATAAAGCAAATTCTTCTGATACCGAGGCTCCATTTTTGGATTTACATCTATCTATTGTAGATGGATTTGTTTCGTGCAAAATTTATGATAAACGCGATGACTTTGATTTTGAGATTGTAAATTTTCCTTTTTTGGATGGTGATGTTCCTCGTGCGCCATCCTATGGCGTTTATATTTCGCAATTAATTCGATTTGCTAGAGTGTGTAGTCATGTAACTGACTTCAAAACTCGTAATAAATTATTAACGGCTCAACTCCTTAATCAGGGTTATCGGTACCATAAACTACGCAAAGCCTTTTCAAAATTTTATAGACGTAATTCTGATTTAATTTCAAAATTCAATATTGGACTTAAATCTCTTCTGCAACAAGGTCTATCGGAACCCGAATTTTATGGTGACTTAGTATATAAATTCAGAAAAATATATAACCGCAATGACTTCAGCACCCAATTTCGTAAAATCATTATTCGATATAAAAAGATTTGGTACAACATGGATATTATACGACAGACTGCATGCATGGTAGTTAACCCGATCACGGTTGGCAACTTTGCTTCCCTCTTTAATTGCACGCCGGTGGGTCAGGCCTCAGATTCTATGACGGCTCCAACGTAAAGGCTTATTGATAATTAGAGAGATAATGTTGGTTGGTGCCTGATGCTCTGTCTCTGGTCGGGCTCATCGGAGTCTAACTGTTGGTTTTCTTTTGCTCCAGCATTTCAGTGGTTTCTTGCTGTCGAGTCCTCACCGTTGTCTCACCTCTGTGGTTCTTTGATTTTTGTGTTCACGGAGATGTTGCACTGATGAGTTAGGAGGCCTTCACGCGGACTGAACAAATTATTTGTCTAAATCGCGACGGAAGTAAGGGCGAGGATTGTGGCCACGTAAAATCGATTTAAGCCCCCCAGTGGAAATCTTCCACTGACCGTTCCAAGGCGGCTCTTCTGTGGCGATTTATTTATGTTGCTGTTTGTTACTTACTGTATGTATCACTTGTGTCTTTTAATTTTGGATGGCCATATGACCATTTTGTGGGAACGTAACTGTCCTTATGGCCTTCCTTTGTTTAGGTTTCCATTATGGTCTGGTCGCTTAATGTTTGTATTTCTTTCCCTTTGGTGTCTTTTATCGGTGGAGTAAGTTAATTGTATCAATTCCTGATCTTTGTTTTACTACTACTTAGCATTCTGAAATTAGTGAACAAAAACGCATTTCTTTTTATTCTCAAAATGTGAACCTAATATCTACGAAACCTAAGACGTCTTTACGTCACCTTAAACTAGGTATTCAGGACTTTCATAGGAAGTTTGTTTTGGCAACAGCTGATAAGGCTATGTTAACACTTTTCAGCAAGAGCTTGGTAGTACTAAGCCTTTAGCTGTAGAGAGGGCTTTAGTTGATGACCATATTTGTCATTCAGCCGCCAAGTTTGCTGTCTGTGTTACAGGAGGCCAAGACAAGCTTCCTACGTTATATTGGTTACCTAAACTTCATAAAATACCATACAAAGCACGGTTTTATGCAAATGCAAGCTCTAGTACCACAACTGAACTCTCCAAATTATAAACTTCATGTTTTACTGCCATCAAAAAGCATGTGATAGAATTTTGCGACAAATTATTCGAAAGATCAGGTCGAAATCTGTTTTGGTCTATAAAAAAATCTAATGAAGTTTTAAATAAATTGAAACCCAGGCGTTTTTGAGCTTCAAGTTTGTCTTCTTATGTTTTTTCACCCTTTACACTACACTTCCTCACTTACACTACACTTCCTCATAAACTTATAAAAGAAAATTGAATGTACATTTCATAGGGAAATAAAAATAAAAAAGACTCCATACTACCTTGCATATAATGTACGAAATGTTTTTTTTTCTCTTCTGAAGAGCATAAAGATTATACTTTATGGTCATATCAGAAAGTGTGTGAAGCTCTCACCTTTCTACTTGACAATATTTACAAAAGATTTGGTACTAATTTATTTAGGCAAGTTGTGGGTATTCCGATGGGTACTAATTGCGCACCGTTCGTGGCTGATTTGTTTTTGCTTTGTTACGGGAGAGATTTCATTATGTCTCTTTCTGCTGAGAACCAGTCTTTTGAGCTCCACTTCTAGATATTTGGATAATTTACTAAATATTGATAATACCTATTTCGATGGATTGATCAGTCGAATTCCCCCCACCCCAGAACTTCAGTTAAATAACGCAAGTTCTTTTGATACCGGGATCACTTTTTGGATTTAAATCTGTTTATTGTAGATGGGTTTGTTTCGTGCAAAACTAATGGTAACCGCGATGATTTTGATTTTAAAAAATTGTAATTTTTCCTTTTTGGATGGTGATGTTCCTCGTGCGCCATCCTATGGCGTTTATATTTCGCAATTAATTCGATTTGCCATAGTGTGTAGTCATGTAACTGACTTCAACACTCGTAATGAATTGTTAACTGCTAAACTTCTTAATCCGGTTTATCGGTACCATAAAATACGCAAAGCCTATTCAAAATTTTATAGACGTCATTCTGATTTAATTTCAAAATTCACTATTGGACTTGAATCTATTCTGTAACAAGGTCTAACGGAGCCCGAATTTTATGGTGACTTATTTCATTCTTCGATATGGGACAACATAAATGTTATACGACAGACTGCATGCATGGTAGTTAACCCAATCACGGTTGACAACTTTGCTTCCCTCTTTAATTGCACGCGGATGGGTCAGGCCTCAGATTCTATGATGGTTCCAGCGTAAAGGCTTATGCTGGTTGGTACCTGATGCTTTGTCCCTGCTCGGGCCCATCTGAGTCTTACTGTTGGTTTTCTTTTGCTCCAGCATTTCAATGGTTTCTTGCTGTCGAGTTCTCACCGTTGTTTGATCTCTGTGGTTGTTTGATTTTTGTGTTCAGGGAGATGTTGCTCTGATGAGTAAGGAGGCCTTCATGCGGACTGAACACTTTTATTTTTCTTAATCGCGACGGAAGTAAGGGCGAGAAGTGTGGCCACGTAAAATCCGTTTAGGCCCCCACCCCCAGTCTTTGGGTGTTTGTGTCGCTTATATTATTTTATTTTGGGTAGCCTATTTGCCATTTTGTGGATAAGTAACGATCATTTTGGTTTCCATTGGGGTCTGTTGTTTCATGTTTGTGTTTCTTAACCTTTGGTGTCTCTGATGGGAGCTGTGGGTTAATTGTGGCGATTCCTGATCATTGCCTCCACTTCTATTTTACTTGCCCTTTGGTCTCTAATAAACTTAAAATGGGGAAAATGTTTTTTGGCGATGTACACTTTACAGTTGATCAGATCTTCAACAAACTTAAAGACAATGAGGACAGCCATAAAATCTTGGACGAGTTCGAATTTGGGGCAGATCGGATTGTTCATGTGAGTTACTTGCCCTTTCGTCCACCATAAACTTAATATGGGGAAATGGCTCTCCAGGTGATGGATTTTTATTTTGGATTTGATCTTGTTGATCTTGTAGGTAATGGGGTTTTGTTTGTTTGATTGATTTGTAGTTTAACGCCCCCGTCAACACTGTATATGTCATTTTGGAGACGTTGCTTTCAGTTTAGTGGGACTTTTACCCGACATTGAGATGATATGACATCTCAAGCCCTGTTGCCCTATGAACCAATAGGGTTTATAAGCATGGACGCTCCGACTCGCAGCGCTTTACCTGGGTAGGCTTAGATCCTCTTAGCGGCTTACCAGTACTCATATACGTGGAAACATCATGCAGTCCATCTATTTATTTAAGCCCTGATGCGCGGGGCCGCGTAGGTAATGGGCAGAGCCATAAAATCTTGGATAAATTGGAATATGGGGCAGATTGGATTGTTATGTGAGAGGTTCTTGCCCTTTCATCCCATATATAGTCTTGTCTTGTTATTGGGAAAACGTTGCTCCATATCAGCTTATGCTGTAGCCTGTTGTCCGTTGTCCATCGTCCGTCGTTCTTGTCCTGGCGATAGCAACATTATTTTTAATGAGACCCTTATCAAACTTATAGGTAATTAGGACAGCCATAAATTCCTGGGCATTGAAAAAAATGTACATTTTATGGATCTAGGTGGTTGGCATATCATATATGGGATAAAAAGATTTTAACTGCTTCATCTCAGGAACTGAAAGAGCTTGTTATGCAGCATTTAGGACCCTGGCCTTTTTAAAATTCATCACATTTGACCATGATCTATGCGCGGCATCAAAACCCAATGGTTGGTTTTAAAATAATTTGGCAACAATGATTTTGGGATAGACCCATACCAAGCCAATATAATATGTTTCAAAAATGGCCGCCAAGGTATGCCATTTATGCCCACTTGAGCGCTGTAGAGCTTAGTGTCCAATGGGCCTCTTGGTTATAGTAGATACTTGTAGTCGAATAAAGGTTTTGCCAGCTTTTACCATATTTAACTGGCTTTGCCATGACTCAGCAGTCACCGAGTTCTCCTTAACTGATTGCGCTAATCAGCCCCCGCCCATCGGGACTTCGAGAAATAGATTGCATTGTGCTTCCATGCAGAGCTGAAATCGACCGGACATGCATATTGGCAAATCAGTTATAGAATGTCTAAGCTTGCCCAGGAAATGTGGTGCGTGTCTGGCCGTCCATGCATATAAACACTTTCGGCTTCATTGGACTACAGGGCTTGAAAAGTCATTTCATCTCAGTGTTGGGTAAAAGTCCAACACAATTGGAAGCAATGTCTCCAAAATGACCTAGTTTGTGTTTAAGGGAGCTTTAAACCTAAAGTAAAACATACAGGCTTGTCTGGTAGTGAGAGCTTCATGTTATCTTATATTGCTTTGTTGCATAAGATGTTAATTCGATGTTCAATGGTAGTTTGGTATGAAGTTATCATGACAGCGACACCTCTTGAAGACAAGCGGCCTTCTATGCCTTTTGGATTAGAGGTGCGCCTCTTTAGCATTACTTTTCCTACCGCTGGTGTTCGAGCCTAGTTTGGGTCATATGTGAGATGTTATGAACCCTTCAATTATCTTCATAAAGTAGGTTATATGCACAGCCTATATGTTTATCACCCCTCTCTGACAACTGCGTCAAAGAGTCGACCCTTTGGCTCATGACCCTTGGTCGACCCTTTCCATAATGGAAACCTAAACAAAGGAAGGCCTATCGGTTTCATTGGGACACAGGGCTTGAGATGTCATTTCATCTCAATGTCGGGTAAAAGTCCCACAGAATTGGAAGCAACGTCTCCAAAATG